>CAIGRS010183027.1:0-22699 GCA_903798395.1 Fraxinus floribunda | reverse complement strand
GACGTACAAATTTTTTTATCTGTGACCTAAAAATAATTCGTGACGATCTGTAACCTCGAAATAATATGTGATAAAAAAAATTTGACGATATGTGACTAGTAAATAAATTCGTGCTTATAATTATGAATATGTGACCATTAATCATAAATTGTAACTTTATTATCTTTATTTAATAAATATTTTTAATTAATTAAATTCATACCTAATTTTTGAAATTTTAAACTATTTACTTTTGAATTGAGGTAAATATGAATTTTCCCTATATCTATTACTAACTAACTAGATCCAGGCCCATTGGAATCCAACTATAAAAACAAGTTTTTATTCCAAGAGCAAAGGGGGACAAGCGACAAGGTTTTCTTCCTCGGTATTACGCTAAAAAATTGGGGGAGAAGCAAAAAGGTAGGCATATTCATCACCCCCGGCACTAATTTATATCGTGTTGCATTGATTTTTACTCAACTTATTCATCAACGAAATTGGAAGGTAGTATAAGATTTTATTACTGTAAAAAGGGGCTTATATGTTGAGTCGCACTCGATCTGATTATTGATTATTGTGAATGATTGAATTTTAACTCAACTCCTTATAATATATTTATTTTTCGAAATTGTTGTTTCTTGGTAATCTTCCTCTAGTAACAGTGAT
The DNA here is from genome assembly GCA_903798395.1 of Fraxinus floribunda. Lineage (NCBI taxonomy): Eukaryota > Viridiplantae > Streptophyta > Magnoliopsida > Lamiales > Oleaceae > Fraxinus > Fraxinus floribunda. The sequence goes on along the minus strand of CAIGRS010183027.1, from coordinate 22,051 downwards.
TTTTTCGATAATATTTTCTTGAATTCTTGATGCTGTTGATTATCGTTTTTTCCTTTCCTTTAAACTGGCCACCCTCAAGTGTAATAGGTGAAATACATAGGACTAAAATCCAGCGGGGGGAAGTTGCCCCCGCTAGACTACAGGTGGCTCCGCCCCCAAGAAACAGTATTTTTTATTTTTATTTTTTGCAATTTCACATTGTTTTGCATTTTTCTGACTATTGTTTGTCGTTTGGAAATTTCTCCGTTTTCATAGAGAGTGCATGAAATAATTATCTATCTGATGAAAATGGTTACTTTTTAGTGATAAAATTAATTTTTTCGAATATTTTGTAGGCTGAAGCTGCTTTGATTCGATATTGCTCCTGAAGTTCCAGTCTGAAGTTCTGCTGACGAAAAGCAGAGATGGGTGAGAGAAAAGTGTTGAACAAATACTACCCGCCAGACTTCGATCCGGCGAAGATTCCGCGGCGGCGGCAGCCGAAGAACCAACAAATTAAGGTTCGCATGATGCTCCCCATGAGCATCCGCTGTGGCACCTGTGGGAATTACATCTATAAGGGTACCAAATTTAATTCCCGCAAGGAAGATGTCATCGGAGAGGTACATGCAAATACATAAATATTACTTCTATGTAGGTTTAATTGATTGTTTTGAATAATGAGTTGTTTGATTTGATTTTTAGTCATGGGTATTGCTTAGAATTTTGTCTTGGGTCTCTGGTCCTCAAATTTTTATTTGATCATTATATTTTGAAGTCCCTGAGGATCTGGAAGTTTGGGGTTCTATTTAATTGATAGATACCTAGCCGATGTTTGGTACCGATTCAAATTCAAATTTTAATATAAGTAAAAGTCAACTATCAATTTTAACTACATATATTTTATGGTCCCACAACTTTTCAACCACACATTTCATCAAATTTTATCAAAATCTACTAAAAATCTGATTTTAATCCCACCAAACAAGGGCCTAATGACCTGAATTGGTTTTCTTTTGATACTGGTTGAAGGTAGTGAGTCTAATTTTGATTGGTTGGTTTGTGTGGCCTTTGGAACATTTAAGATTAATTTTATCATTTGGGATCTAAGGGTTTTGTTAGGTTTTATTTTAAGAAATGAGCAGTGGTTATGCTTTTGTGTTGCTGGTTTTTGAGGTCTCTATGAAGGACGCGATTCTTGTATCTTTTAGATTTATTTGTTGATTTTAGTAATGGGTTGTTATTCTATTTCTGTTATGAGTTATGGATGGTGCTTCAGATCTTGTATTATTTGATTTCGGGGACTTTGAACAGATAGAATTTTGGTTTTCAATTTTGTAGTATTGCTAGCTTAACCCAGTTTCTCAAATCCAAAATAATTTTGTTTGCCATTTTCTTCCATCAATGAACATGGAAATGAGTCTGAATCCTCAATTTGTTCTACCAGATAGATTGTAGAACAGTAGAAGCTTCCATATTTTGGAAAATTGGAATCTTTATAACGATCAATAATCATCATTGTACCGTGGCTACGAACAATAAGCATACTCTTAATTGATTTCTGCTAATGACTTCATTATTTAACTCTATTTTCCATCTTATATTTATTTGCAGACCTATCTCGGAATCCAAATTTTTAGGTTCTATTTCAAATGTACTAAATGCTCGGCTGAAATTACATTCAAGACGGATCCACAGAATTCTGATTATATTGTTGAGTCTGGTGCATCTAGAAATTATGAACCTTGGCGTGCAGAGGATGAGGTGAATAATTATTATTATTATCCGAGTGCCCTTCATACTCATGTAAAACCTTTTTTATTTTTGCACGTGCTTAGGTTTCATTAATTGTTATTTCCTTCTTGATAGGTAATAGACGAAGAGAAAAAGAAAAGGAATGCTGAAGAGATGGGAGATGCCATGAAATCGCTGGAGAATAGAACTTTGGACTCAAAGAGAGAAATGGATATCCTAGCTGCTTTAGATGAAATGAAGTCTATGAAGGTGATCACTTGATCAAGTGATGTGCTCATATATTGGTTTCTAATCACTTCTTGTATACTTGTTTTCCCTTTTTGAATGTCATTTTAACCCTTGATTTGGCTCATATTATGTTTTCTTTCTTTTTTCAGTCGAGACATGCAACTGTGAGCGTAGATGCAATGCTTGAAACTTTGCAACGCTCAAATGAGGCAAAGGTGAGATGCTAATGCTATTTTAGTATAGAATATGTGCTCTCTCTCTCTCTCAAGCTTTGTGTTTTTGCTTAGGGAGCTGGGAGATATTTCATTATTACTTATCAGTTGTTTGAACTAAGACTTCTGAGTATTTATCTCACGGTTCTATTTTGTTAAACTTACTGCATTGATGGATGCTAGTGTGGTGGTTATATGGCTGCCCTCAGAGTGATGGTAGAAAATACAAAAAATGGCTGGTCTGTTCACGAGACTTCTTTCTGGGTGCTGATTCCTTCATTTAAGAGTCACATTAGTCAGTTAACTGGGTAAAGCTAGCAATACTAAAAGTGATTTTGGCGTATTTTTCTTAATAGGATCTAACAACAGTTACAACAAAGTAAACCTATGTTAGGATCATAACAGGAAAAAAGGAAGATGAGAAACCTAATTTTATAAAGTAAATTTTTTTTTTATCACAATTTCAAAATTATGCAGGAGTTGGTCCATAACAAAATTAGAAGCGGTTGTCTTGGTTATGGATTTATCGTTAATTATTAATGTGAAGATTTTTTTTTTCCTTCAATTTTTATTGGAACTTTGACTAGCAAAAATGTGACCTTTCTGCATTCTTGTACGAACTACTCCATACCTTGTGTCTTATTATAATTTGGACTTCTGTTCTGATAGGAAAGGAAGTTGGAAGAAGATGATGAAGCTCTTATAAAGGCTGTGTTCAAGGTGAGCATTTGTTGTCAAATTCTTATCATTATTGTTTGTATTATTATTATTATTATTATTACTTTGTTTCTTTGTGTATTTGTTCACTTTGGGCATTGTTTGGTTTAATTATTTACAAAGGGACCACGAGAGCCTACTGTTCTACGAAGGATTGATGATGATGATATTGATGACGATGACGATTTGCCCATGTTTTCATTTGACAAAGGAGGAACATCTGCTGATCATTTGAAGGTTTAGTACTTATCTTTGCCTTCTTGTTGAGTTTTGTCCTTCTTAAATTCTCTGTTTCTCTTCTCACTCAAACTTAAGTGGGTGAAAGAGAAGCTAAATAAGTAAATTGAGGTAAAAGTATTTCTCAGAAAAAAGTGTCAAGGAAAACAAATTCCTGGGTCTCCCACTTACTCAGAACTTTTGGAGGAAGGAATAGTTACAATGACAACTAACCATTTATTATCTGGTTGTGAAACAATGTACTCTGAATGTGTAAATATCTGTGTCTTTCTATTTGAAAAAGTCAATGTTGATCGTACTTTTTTTATTAAACATCTTGCAGAAAATGGACTAATGCCAATGATATAAAAATGTTCTGTAGAAACTTTTATCTACTTCATAAAGTACGTAACATAGGCCAGAATTTATGCTATCAAGATTTAAATTGCAGACTCTTTTGATCTGGCGATTGCTACGTGGTTGGTATTCTAACCAGCTGCATTTAACATCATTCGGTGAAAGAAATCATTAATCTGAAGACAGAACACTATCAGTAATTTCATTACAGGATCTGGACAACCTGTAGACTCGGAATTAAATTATCCCTGCCAATCCATGATACATGAATGAGGGATTTATAAATAATTTCCTCTTATCTTAATCTTAGTTTGGAGCTCTTTAAAATTAAATTTCATATATCAAGAAAATTGGGACAAGAACGAGTTAGATACATGGTAACTATTTCCACTTTCATGATGCTATGTGCACGGCATGAATATTTAACTGTGAATTTGAACTTATACTGACAGGAAAATGTTCGTAAGCACGCCTATTTTTTTTTCTCAAATTCTGTTCTAGTTCTAGTTCATTCTTTTAATCTTAGGAGACAGTCTAAACCTTGTGCATGAGCATTGGAGACAATAATAACATCATTCACATGTTTATTAAACACTTGCTGTAGTCAGTTTCACTTGCTTGATGTACCCCTATTTGTATGTTTTATCGCTTTTACTTTGAGGGAGGTGTGATGGAAGATAAGGTAGGGTGGAGAATACTTTAAACTTTGTCGAGTCCATTTCATTTTTTAAAGGAGATAATGGCGCTGCTGGTGCTGGCTGGTTATTGTATAGCCACGTGGGTATGAGAACTGTTGCATGGATCTGATTCCGCTTGTGAGGGATGGGTTTTACATGCCACATCCCTGAGCTAAATTTAATATTACTAAAAATAAAAATAAAAATAAAAAACTAACTAATTTTATGACCTCTAAACCAGTTAGGATGAGTTCTCGAAGCATGAGCATTAGTTCCTGAATCTACTGGTTATGTCAAATATTTTGATCTCGTTACAAATTGGCTTGAGTAGTGGGTAGTCTCTGAGAAGCATTGATATAAGCCTGCTTGTATTATTTAGTTCAGACACTCAATGCATTTTCTTCTTGTGCAGAGGAGAAAGGTATCCGAAGAACCTTACAATCCAACAGATTCTTTGACGAAAGGCACTGATCTTGACAGCTCTAACAGTAAAGGTTAGTAACTTGACCTCAAGTTCCATTTTAAGATATAATTTTTTGTTGATCTCCTCTGTCCCATGTTGTATTCGTAATCACTGGCCAGTTCTCTCTCTCTATTTTAAAATGATAAAAAGGTCCGGTACAGCTTTCCCTGGAATTATTACTGTTAAAAACATTTCTTTCAAATTCAAAGTTTCCAGTTTCGATAAAGGATTCCATATCCTGGCGTTAGGATACAATATATTGTAAGCAACTACAGTATGTTGAATGTTGGATCATATGGATTTTGACGTAATGCATATGGTTATTCGTTTGCCATGTAATAAATGCTGCATAAATTGTGAGTTTACTTCACAAAGCACACCTCTCTTTAGCTACTGTTGTTTGTTGAAAGTTGGATTGGATTGACATATTATGCCTGGGTACTGGCTATGCCATCCAACTTATCACTAATTGCTCTGTTTGTATTGGCAAACAATACATTGCCCGCTTTGGGATGGCTAGATCATGTTAAATGCTATATGTTTTCTGAAACACTGAACAAACAACCATTGCGGTTATTGCAGATAATATGCAGGTTTCTGGGGCTTCCGATAGTGGTAAATTCATTTTCAAGTCTCCAACCATCACAGTTTCTATTCTTAAGAGACCACTTCCCGATTCCACTAGTAACAAGCCAGCTAAGGAGAAGCCAAAGAATCAGGAGACAGGACCGACTGCTGTTGCAAGCAGTGGATTGCAATCATTATGCCAACAATATGGAAGTGATGACGATTATTGATATCAGTTGTAAGTTGATATCTGTCTTCTTTTGATGTTTCCTGGACTAAGCAGTGGCCTCAATTTTTTTCAGAAGCTGACCAATGTGTTTTTGTTTATTTCGATTTTTATCTCCACTACAGAAAATCATATACAGCTGCTTCCTGTGGTTTTGGAAAAAGATCAGTGGTGTTAATCAAGATGCATGAGCTTCAACCGGAACCTCAGTATATGGCTCCTCTGAACCTTGAGAACTGATTCTATGTTCAGAAATGGTTTGATGATGGCTCACGTAAAGCTTTTCTTCTTTTCTTATGTTGTGTGTCAGAGACATGCAAACTGCACACATCAACCAAACCCATTGGAGAGCCTGGAATTTCATTCTACTGTATGCAGGATATCTTATATATGTCTATTGACTATTAACTCAATTTATAAGTACAGATGCAAATTGTTTCTGTTCTTGATTGTTAGAAAAAATTCTCTACTATAGATGAATTTTGTGCCTAATTTTGAAAGTGGGCATTGCACCAATGCAGGAGGCCCAATATTTTAACTTAAACGTGCGTGGATGAATTGACACGTTTAGCACTAAATGGAATCCAAAATTAGTAGCAATTTTTTCATCGAGTTTTTCTACCAATTTTTTTGTAGCCTACAAATAAAAAGTTCGTTGCCATTCCAAAATCAACATGTACACCTCACTTAGAGCACCGTAAAAAGTTTGCCCATTTGGAGTTTTAGGAGGGGTGTTTAACGAACTAGTTCTTTTGATTGGACGATTGAATTTCAATATTTAATTCGTTCATTTTTTGATAATCAGTCTTGTTCTACGTCTATGGTAGACTGACTTTTGCAATGGTATAACTCTAAACCAAGAATCTCGAGCTAACTGGAGTTTGATTCCTCTATTGTATAAATCAATGATCAAAGATTGGATCTTTAGTCAAATTAATATCTAATTTATTGATTCCAGTTTGCTGAAGACCATAACCTACACAAATACATCAACGATGGAATTTAAAACCATTCATTCAATTCACTGAAAGCAAAGGTTACTAGCATGAAATGGATTAAAAAAAAAAAAAAAATGTCTGCCTAACCCTAAAATTTTGCAAAAATTCATGCAAAATTTCCATTGTCGAGCTAATTATCTAACTGAACATATGTTCTTAAACTAACCTAACCTAACCATGTTGTCCGAAATCACCAAAAGGAACCATGCAATTACCATAATCGTAGTTACTAATCTGGTTTTGATTCACCAGAATATCATCAAAAGAACATGGTTCAATGGTCGGATTAAATCCAGTCATGGGGGCACCAGCGGCCAATGAACTCGAATTCTGTAACAGCACAAGATCATTGGCTTTCATGTTTACATTTTTCATCAACTCTTCCAATGCCGCCATGTAAAGTTGGAGTTCATCCAACTCGAGGCCGTCCACCGCCGCATCCCACCAGAATCCATCACCACCGTTGTCCACCCTTTTCGCCTCGTCTATTGCCTCCTTGCGCTTCTTCTCCACCTCTAACTCCCTCGAAACATGCGAATAATGACGGTTATAGTCCGGTGTGTTTGGAAAGTTGTTTTCCACGAGGGCCTGAGAGTTCGATTCAGAACTCCTGCTGCTTCCATTCAGAAAGCGTTCGATTATTGAATCGATGTTAGGGTGACCAAAAGCAAACACGCGTTTGCCTAAAGAATGGACGATAATGGCGATTTCTGCGCCACTTAGTATGCAGAGTTCACTGGCTTTTTTGAAAAGCCCTACTCGGCGCTTGGAGAAGGTGACTTGCCTATTGCTCAGATTTTCGATTTTCTTGATTTCAATTTTTTTTCGGCCTTGAGTCGTCTTCTTCACCGTGCCAATAATACTACCATTGATCTCCATATTGATTCGCAGAATCTATCGTGTGTATATATATTCAAGAAACTGGAAATTAACTTTAACAATACACACTTGTATATATATATTGAGAGAGAGAGAGAGAGACTTGACTAAAGGAAATTTCGGCCAAGAAATATTGATTTTACTTAATATAACCATTGAATTAATGCTTGAATCAAGCGGCATTAAGGAAAAGAAAATCAATTAATACACAAATTGATTGGAACTGTATTTTGAAATCTTGATGTAATAAAAACAGAGATTTTCGGACAAGATTTACTCAATATAACCATTGAATTAATGCTTGAATCAAGGAGAAATTTGGAAAGGGAAGTTAATTAATATACGAATTGATTGAAACTGCATTTTGAAATCTTGATGTAATAAGTACATGTACAAGTTTTCTTTTGTCAATAACTAAAATATATTTTAATTACATAAAAAATTTATAACTTTTACACATTATCCAATTTATGTCTCAAGTTTTTTCATCGTATTCTTATTTTCTCCAAAATTTCTTTAAAGATAAAATAAAAAGACTTATCCCATTGTATTTTTGAATAATCAAAACAAATACTGCTGCAAAAATACGATTAAATATTTGACCCTCATTTTAAAGTAACTTAACAATATTTTTAAACAAAAACCATGTCTAAGGACAAAATTTTATGATCAATGAAATGTTGAAAATAAAAATGTTAATGAGAAAAAAATTAAAGATATAAATGTTAGAATGAATAAAGGTTAATAACCTTTAAAAAAAATGTATATTTATAAATAAATAAAAAATTGGCGTAGATATAACCACTCTGATTATATAATTATATAATTTTTATTTTAAAATTTTTACCAAGTTAATATATAACTTTTTATTGGTAATATTAAAAATAATTCGTACAAAGTGAGCAATTTTTTATGATTTCCACAAAATATGTGAAAAATAAATTGACTTTGACCAATTATAAACGGTTAATAAACATAGCCAAACTTGGGCTGGATCAGAATTCAGAATTAAATAAACAATTGACATTTTATATTGTGTCCCTTTTATTAAGGATAATTCTTTTTGTACCCCACCAACACACCCTCCAATAGGGGGGAGCCATGTGTCTATTATTAACACCATTATGGCTCCCTTGATGTACCACTAGCACTACTCTTTATTTAATAACGACCAGCCATGCTCAATGTGACGTACCAAACATGCCCCATGTCCTTGCATTGACTAGTCCAGTAGCTTCGGAACAAGGAGAAGAAGCATAACTAACAGGTTCATTAATATAGCATTCTTTATCCTGTTACAGAACTGCTTATGCAAAAGTGCATTGGTACTTCCATCAAATATGCACAAAAGCATAAATTTGAACTGGATGAAAAATAGATTTGAGATGAACCACAGTCGACAATTGACAGAGAATCCAACTATCAAGTCGAGAATATGTACATTACTCTTGCACTTGTCTGAGACTGCCAGTACCCTGTAATCTGTATCTCTGTCCTTTAGCTGTAACAATACAACTTTTGATGGCCAACATTTGCCTGAAATGGAATCCAGAACCCGAATACAATTTCAAACGTATATATATTCTCACATCAAATAAAACTCCAAATCCTTGATATTAAACAAATAATTCTCACTGAGGAATCTCCACACGTGTATTATCGAAATTGCTAATGTCAGTTTAAGTAATTACAAGACGTACAATCAATTAAATCCAGACTCAAAGCACTTGGTATAAAGCTAGAAACTCTATGCACCACCACTGATGAATGAGGGGGATACCTGAACTGTTGGAAATTCAGTTGCCGTACAACCTTCATTCCCTATAATCGTTTTCACTGTTTTTCCAAGTGTACATAAATTCAAGGAATGAACAAATTTTCACGTCGTTTTAGAATTTATGGCGCAGAAATCAATGCGCTGTGGAGTGTAAATTGGTAAGCGAATCCTCTATACCTTAGCTAGTTCCATGCAACACCTGGTGCACTTGTCCTGGCTCGAGCCTCAGCCAATGAAACAGCCATGGCTAGCATCATCTGCTCCTCAAAACTCTCTGGAACGATGGTTCCTGCAACAGGTTGGAAGCTACACTCACCCTCATATTGTTGGGGGACTGCAGCAGAACCTGAATAGCTGGTTCCAACTTCAGTCAATTCCGATCTATGATCGACCCATTCTCCAGAATCCCTGGCCATTACCAACTGACTATCAGGTGATGCAACAATGGCACTTTCTGCAGGAAAGTAATTTTCAGATTCTTGTTCCTGGTTGGGAAAACTGCTACAGCCAGGCATGTTATATGTAGACATGTGGCTGCCATAATTACTGGACTCTCCACCCGCATGTTGATGCTCGGCTAGGGCCGCTATTGCACAAGCAAGACCGCCAGAAGGAGTTGATGAGGAAACAGCCACTGGGGCCATCAATGTTGAGACACTTCGATCTTCTCCTGTGTATTCTTCTGATGCAGCTGCTTCACTATACGGTGGATTTTGATGCCTGCCACTCTCCTATCATAATTACATGTGCACAATAAACAAGTAAACAAGAGGTCAGAGTAGAAGATTGAAGGTTAAACTTGCTAACATTATGAAAGAAACTGAATATAGTACCATACATTAAGATATATGCAGTGATGCTCTAGCATTGTCTGAGACTGTATTCAAGACATAAGTACCTCATAGAGTCCAATTTTAGAACAAACACAGATGTGTTCTGATTTTAATGCTAATAAGAACATTTTAGTAGGTGTTTAGCAACATCAAGATTGCCAAAACCAAATAGTCTTTCAAGTGAAGCTTACAGAAGGCTGTGAACTTTCTGAGTCCAACCATGAATGATTGATTTTGCAAGTACCTGAATAGACAGCCAAATGGATTCCATAACCATTATATCCTCAAGATCCAGGTCGAACTCGTCTTCCCTGCATTAGAAGATAGAATAAGGACATTAGAGGAAGGATCTGACACCCAAGTTTAATATAAAAATCAAGTAGCAATTGCTGATCCATTTATCAGCATAACTTTCTCATCTTTCATCTATAACTTTCTAAAACACATTCCCTTTCTACTCTACTGAATGATGTTTCTATATGAGAAAATTTGGAAGACATTTAAAATTCAAGCAGGCACCAGATGCTCAATAGATCAAGCTGATCAAGTAAAATATACTGAGAATTTTTGCAATGCAGATTGAGTTTTCCATTATCATTTTATTTATCGACTAAATACTGTAAGGTTGTTTACAATTTTTCAACAATGAGCTAAGATATTGTATTTCTATCAATCAGTAGTTAATTCCTAGAACATATTAGAAAAAAAATCAGAGATAAATTAGGCTTGAATTTTTATTGGCGCATCCATAAATTAGTTGTGTGGTTAAGATAACTACCAGTCTACCACTGACCTGGGGCATATTTTCCCACGTGGCCTGAAATGATTAATCTAAGTTACAACTTGAACCCACAACTTCAATTTTTAAGTTAGCACCTCCAACTCCCCATATTTGACATGGGGCAGTGGACAATCACACACAGGGTCGACACAGCCCCCTGATACTCTTGTTACCATAAACCCTAAGATTGACCAAGTACCATTTTAGAAAACTTGAGGCCAACCACTAGATCCCTGAATATACTGATACTGTTGTGCGATGAGGTAAGAACTTGGGACAAACTTTTGACCAGGCCTAAACTGGATAAACCAAGTTAACTGGATAAACCAAGTTAATAACTTAAACCCATAATTCTCACCTAGGATTACCAACAATTCATGCCATAACCATGTCCAGTGTATCAGAGATAAATAGGGAGAGGATTGTTATGTTCCACAAGAAGCCCGTAGCTGACGAAGAATGGACAATTAAATTATAATGACATGTTTCCCAAAAATAATAACCAATAAGCATTAATGTTCTCTACCTCAAGTCCTGTGTAGTCCATAACATTCTTCTAACAATTGTAAGATTTTAAAAAAGTTTTGAATTTTGAAGAAACCTAATGATCCTATGAAAGTTCAATTATAAACATCAGTTAAAGGAAATGGAAGAAGATATTAGCATTATGAAAATTCTCGCTTGGAGGATAAAAATAAACTTCAAAGATATTGGGGGACATCAAATTCATGGGAATTATATTGTAACTACTGAAACGTTAAACAAAATGGATTAAAAGTACAATCATGCTATACGTACATCATCTTTTACATCATTGTCTATATTGTGCCACGTGGCAACACACTATGGACCTTTTTTTTTAATTAAAAAAAAAACTTTTCCTGTCTACAATTTTTTGGAAACAAAGGGTATGTTAAATTTGATGCGAGGAAAAGAATGTACATTTAACATTATTGTTAAAAGTATCTTTTGTCGAGACAACTGTCAAGTGCTGGAGAACAAATTTTAACGAAATTGGCACTATATGAAGAAAAAGCAACAGAAATATATTATATAGCAATAAGTTTTTGTACAAAATTTTGAATAAAGAAATCTAGTTGAATAAATTACGGAGTGGTGTCTCGTTAAAAAGATGTCAATTTTTTTGCTATTTTTACAGGATGAAATTATAGTCATACCATTCTCCAAATCAGCTGTCAATTACTATCCTTTTCTCCTCCAAGTCAGTTGTTTTATCAAATCACTTTCTCTAGTTTAAATTTCATCAGATTGGTTTCTAGACTATGTTTATGTCACTATATTTTTTGGGCTCTGGATATCCATGTATAACAAGGAATTACTAATTTAATCCATCATAATTCCATTCACTAGTGGCTACATATAAACTGAAATTAATTGTCATCATAAACTCATAAACCAACTCAAAACCATCACGCCAAACTCAACACACCAATAATTTAATCATTTTGTTCAAGGTTCAAGCAGAAGGAGAACCACCATGTAAAGGCAATTTTACAGAAGTACAGTCACCAGTACATTCCTTCCAGTGACATGGAAGAACCAAAAGATGATTCTTAATTGATATTTGTAGTCCTTTGAAAAATCTCTTAAAAGACATAAGAAGACTTGCCACTCCCACTGTGGAGAGATAAAGTCCAGAAAAGATCCGTATCATGCACCAAACCAAAATCCGCATTCTTTCATTGTTTTTTAAATGAGCAATCTCTAAACCCAACGATGAAGAGGAAAAGTTGGATATGAATGCAAGTTTTAGGTCTACATAATCAAGTAAAAGGACAAGAGATGGTGTTGGACAAGGACCTATAGACAGATAGCAAACTTCCTCACAGTTACAGCCATTCCATGGCAGGATCTGACCACTGCAGGGGAGCCAGGGACTCAATGATGCTCTTGTATGTATCTTGTTTTCAGCTAAGAATTGATTTAAGCATGCTTATGCTTAATTGCACACCAAAATTGATGTTGCTTTCACGTTAATGGAGTATAAGAACGAGTTCCCCACGTTCCCCAAGAAGGAAACAAAATGGTGTTGGGCATTAGGCTATTTTCAAACTGCCTACATATTTGTTGCTCTGTCATATGAAGCATCTCCATGTGGTTGCTGAAATTAAATTGCAAACATCTAGATGTTACGATTAACCAGCACTGTTTGGAACCTCTAGATAGAATTGCACCACAACATCCTAAAGGAGCATCAAAAGCTCCTCAACATTCCCTTGAGTTAACTTCAATAATAAGAAAGTTAGCAGCTACAGAATAGGAAAGATGATATCCACTTTAGAAAGTTAAATTCAGCATATAAGAATTTATGACAGTTTAGCTACTAGAATTTTCAGAGAAAAAGAGAAATATAATGGACTGAACAAATCAGGTAACTCACGGGAAAGGGGGATTATAACCCAGTCACATATTACAGGAACCTGCTGCAACTAAATGTCTAGGCAAGCTCCTATAAATATAGTTTTCTATAATAATATTATTAATAACTAATAATATAGGAAGATACTTTTTCTTCAATCAGCTTTTTCTTGAGATAATTATCATGTAAAAATGATAGCCACTTGTCAACAGCCACTCTTTCTAGACTGTGTGGTCCACACAACATAGAATTGCATAGAATCAAAACATTAAATGATCTTAAACAGTAAGTTCACAACCATAGAAGTTAAATACCTATTTTGCCTTGGACGAGAAGGTGGTCCTAGTGCTGAAGCAGCACTGGATGCCTGAGAGGTAACAATTTCCTCACCTTCTACAGCAGAGGCGAAAGACGGTGCTGCAATGGAAAGGAAAATAAGTGAATGATCAAAAACACAGCAAGAAAACCTAAAGGTGTTAACTCAGTCTCATGTCATATACCTGCTGTTGAGCAATAATCAACCTCACTTGATACTGTAATACTGCTTGAAGAACTAATTTCTCTTCGATTCAGTACTCTCTTCTCTTCATCCCGAAGTTCTTTCTGCCTCATTCTTATTTTGGCTTCTATAACTCGTTGTTCTTCCTGCACATGTAAATTATAAGAACAAAGTTCAATTTGGTTGTCAGAATACTCTCTGAGATATCTTAAAGAAGAAAAAGATAAAAGCAATAATTAGGATAAATCAATCATACAATTTGTTCCAAGCCTTTCTCCTCCTTTGTCTTGACACCTCGATACTCCACAGCGTAATTTGGGGATTTACAGAAAGGACATCTACTACAGTTAAGGTAAGCATAAAGAAATTTGAAAACCTTAAACAGATATAACAATGCAAAATAGATGGGAGCATGTGATGATGAGCAAGTGCATACACCCACATATACACATACATAATCATTTTGATCCAACAGAAACTTAAATATGTAGATGAATCAAACTGGAAGAAATGAAGGATACTGTGTAGGCCGAGTAGAGTTCGGAGTTTTCATCTGCAAAAAACACTCTTGTACATAGAAACAAGTCAAAAGAATCATTAGATGGAGAATCAACGAATTCAAGGATTTTATCAATTTAGAACAATGTCATTAAGAACTACACAGTGCAAATCATACCTGTACAAATGCCTTTCGTGCAACATCTTGACCTATTAAGACTTGGATAGTACTGAAAACATGCACAACATAAAAAGAAAATATTGGTAGGAAAAATGTCATCTGACTCATATGATGTGCTTTAATGCATTAAGAATACAATCCAGCTTTATTGATTCTAACACTATGACAATTGTTCTTTGTTCTATTCCCAGAAAGTAGAATAAGAGCTAAGCCTCAATTGTGGATTAACCGAAATTCAAACAAATATAATTCACTCAATGTTCCATTCTTAATTGCTAACAAATTATAACGAACACATTTCCATTCCAGATTGTCATTTAACATAATTAGTAGGCTAAACTAAATTCTAAATAACAGTTCAACTATTTCCTACATCCAACTCTTTCAACTATTTTGCCAGGGTAACTTCCTTTTTCATTTCTCAATTACTCAGACAACATATCAAATCCCCATTAGGATAAGTTGATATATATATATATATATATATATTGAGAAACACACCAAGAGGCAATCAGGACATCCTTAAAGATCGCAGCAAAATACTCTTGAACCAAGTTTACTTTTAAACAACCAAGAATGTCATGATAGTATAAACAACCAAAAACAAGACATGAACAAAGAAATATAACAAGAAGCAAATGGATCATTCCTCAAGATCACATAAAAAATACTCTTGAACCAAATTTACTGTTAAAAATCAAGAAATCCAATGATAGCATAAAACAATCAAAAAACAAGAAATCAAGAACAAAATTGAGAAACAGACCAGGAAGCAAATGGGACATTCCTCAAGATCACACCCACATTCATCATCACCAGGGTAACAAGGTGCCAGCTTTGAGTCAAGAATGAGTTTTCTAAGCTTCTTGTGGTCCACATCTTTGTGTTGATACAATCCCTGAGGCTTAGTGTACTTCTCGTCCACCACTTGCTTCCTCCCCAATTTATTCCCCATATTAGGAAAAAAAACTCCAATTTTCAGTTTCTTTTCTTTCTCAAGGGCAAATTCAATTTTTACACTATTTACAAGATCTCACTGAATAGAAACACGCATGTCACTATCCCAGAACAAGAAAGTCAGGAATTTGCAATACACACACATGGAAATGTCCTGCAAAACAAAGAAGTTCAGACAAAAACCATTACTTTCGGTAAAAATAACAGAGGCCCACTAAATTTCCTCAAGAAAAAGTATAACCTATCAAAAGAAACTGAATTAATACTCGAGGAAGCAGCACCTTGAAATGAAATCTTGGGGGAAAAAAAGAAAAGAAACTCAGAGCAGTTTTCAGATGAAAATAGCAAAGAAATCGATTTCTATGTGTATGTACGTCACAGATAGGAAGGAGAGATACACAGACGGGAAGAGGAAACAAGATCGGAACTTTCTCCCTGTTGATATACACATAGCAGACTGTTTGTACATGTATTTATCTACTCATAATGGTGTTTTTGAAGAAGTGATAATACATTTTACAACGATTTTTGTTCACCGGAGACTGTGTAAAAAGATTTCCTATTCTTTTCTTATCATAAATTTAATAGTTTAAAAACCCATCCAAACATTTAATTAAAAAAAATTTAATAAAATGGAGACGAATATATGTTCAACAAACTAACAAACAAATATTTTCGAACTAATGTCTAGTTCTTTTGGTCAAACTGATCCGTGGAATCCGACTGACATGAAAATAAAAAAAGACTAACACGAAAACAATTTAGAAGCAATGACAGAGAGAATGATATTTAATTGTAACTTGGATAAGATGAAGAAAACTATGGAAAGAAGCAAGGACGGTAGAGTGCTGAAGCCGGAAGGAATGCTTTTTCCAGAGGAAAAGTATACTCACCAATCTTATAATATTATTATTTAAGTAATATTTGTCTTCTTCAGTTTTTAAAGAAAAGATATCATATTTGTTGCTTTGAAATATTGATAACTTTTTATTTAAGCTCATATTTGTTATACATTAAAATTTTCATTTTCATTTTTCTACTCATTTTCAACAACATATTTTTCAATAAAATAATATTTTTCATTACATCATTAACTTTTCCTTCTTTTTCAACCATAAATTTTCTATCAATTATTATTCCAGAATACATTCTTCCAAAATAACGTGGCTTAAACACACCCTAAATATCATAGATTTAAATTATGAACTTTGTTTGGTATACATAATACATGTACATAAAAGTGTACATAACGATGTCCAGAGTAAAAATAAACTAGAAGCTGAGGGGCTAATTTGAACTCAAAAAAATTTAATGACCAAAATTGATAAAACGGATAACTAACAATGTGACCCTTTGTGTCCATTTGTTGTTGGGACTATACACTCGGCTAGCATGATGTGGAAATTTACTCTATTTCCCAACAAAATGTGGTGTTTGGTCCACCATCCACCCATTTAGTTAGGGAGGGTGAAGCAGTTTTATTATATGTTAATTGGTTTAATTGCACAAAACGTTCATACGTTTCAAATTTTTGCATTTTCACCTCTATTTCAACGTTTCATTGCAGAAAACGTCATTTTCACCTATTTTTAACGTAAAATAACCAATATACCCTCCTATATAAATAAAACAAAAAGGAAAAATAAAGATTAAATTGCAATCTTACTCCTAAACTTTTTAAAAAATGCAAATGAATCCAAAATTTATGAAAATATTAAAAAAAAAATATATTCTTTCTCTGCATCTTGTGAGCCGAACTATTAATCCAACATGCATACTTTCTAATGTCTAGAAAGCATGTTAGTGGTTGTTCTGAATACTCGGGAGTAGGGAATGTGACAAGTTAGAACTTAGAATGATAAATTATGGTCTCCATTACTATTGCCCGGGCATGGTTTTTACTACCTTTGTTGGGCATGGTTAGCCTCAGGAAAACTCACTCCTTTATTTTCTATAATATAAGGTGAAGAGGAGATAAAAATTCAAGTGAAAATTAATATATACTTCTATCTAATTATCTTTTTTTATTGAGTATGTCTGGCTTCAATATGGGATCCCCTACATTCGCCTCTTTTCTAGTGGTCAAACAATCTAAGAGGTTGAATAGAATATCGGAAAGTACAATTATCGTGTAGATCATAATAGTCGAGTTGACCAATACTGTTAGTATTAAGCTTGAGACAACCAAGTAATTTCAAGTCAATCTTTATATATGGAGGAGTACTACCCCTGGTACGCACCGGCGCTGGCTATCATCTGATTTTTGCTTAATGTCTCTAGCTGTGTGACTCCAACAACTTTGCAAATAGAAGGCTTTCTGCTTGGGATTTATCCATTCCAACCATTAAACTTTCTTTATCATGTTTAACCAATACCCAAGACTCAATACCAAGCATCAGAAAAAGAATGCAATAAGTTTTTATTCTCAAGTTTTGACTATAAACTAGGTAGTGAGGACGAAAGAAAACAAGCATAAGCCACTTCATTTGTGCTTCCTTCTTTGATAGATGCCCGTTTCACTTAAAGGTAAAGAGGACACTTGGGCTTGTTTGAGCTCCATTTTTGTTTTTGTTTTTTTTAAAAAAAAAGAATTGTATTTTTGAATAGTGTATTGATGAGAAATATATGGTTAAAAAATAGGGAATTTTTTTGAATTTACGTGTAATATTATTATGCTAAAAAGTTTATAATTGAAATAGGTCAAAACATTATTCAAGAATGCATTTTATTTTTTTAAAAAAAAAATGGTGCTTAAACAAGGACTTAGTCAAATTTTGTATTGAAAAGTTGCTAAGTTCACTCTCTCTCTTTCTCTTCCCCACCTTTATTACAACATCTCTTCTATGTAGGGATAACAAAAAAGATCGACAGCTCGACCTCGGCTTGAAAAAGCCCGAGCGAGCCCCCTTTTGGGGCGTCGGCTCGGGCTCGTGGCCCGTACGAGCCTGCCCATTAAAAAATAAATTGAATATGCAACTAAATAGCTGCCTGCAAAGGCAGTTGTAGCAGGCAGCCATTATAAAAAAAATTAAAAAATTAAAAACCCGAGCCACTCGGGCCGAGTCTTATTTTTTTGGTCGGATTTTTGCTCGATTCGGGCCCAAAAAAGTTTGAGCTGAGCCCGAGCTTCGACTCAACTCGTTGACATGGCTACTTTCATGCCATAAGATTGCCCACACATTATTCTTCGAAAAGGGTCTCAAAGTACAATTGGAATCGACCATACAAGTAAAACTTTATGCTAGCATTTTAAGTTATATATACATTTTAGTAAAACTCATTCTTGGCACAAAAATAAAAAAAATAGGGGCTGAATCATGTCATTTAAAAACTTCTGTTGTTAGAGATAGCGCAAGTTTATTTGGTTTAAATTTGGTCATAAATAGTCCTTTTCCAATTTGAGATAAGTCGGTCCAAAAACTCTAATCTTGAATTGGACATCTTTTGTCGGGAAAAAAGAAGTGTGTGGTTATCAATTAATCAATTTGAGGCACAACATTTTCATTAACATGATCAAGCAAAATTGTATTTTCATCGGAGAAAGATCAATCTTAGAACACGATTGTGTGAAACTTGATCTCGAAAGCGGTTGGTGAAGACATAAGCAATTGTTGATCATAAGAATGGACATAAGTACGTGCAACTACTTATAAAAAGTTGGAGAGAATTAGTTTATTTTCAAATAATTTGAAATTTATAAAGCAATTTTAACCACATCCAACACAATAGTAATGGAGCATTGAGAAAGAATAAAAAATATAGAACTCTGCTTGGTGTGTATAATTATTATACGTAGGGGTGTCCATAACACTCACATGAGGTGGAGCCCACATTTTTGTGGACCCCACCTCATGTGAGGATTATGTACACGTCTATATACAATAATTATGTACACTTAGCATTTTTCAAAAATATATATACGAAGAGAAACAGGTAAATAAATATATATATCTATACAGGGTTTTGTTATTCCGAACAAAGCCTGTAAAGTTCATCAAGTGGTGGCAGCTCCTTAAGCATCCTATCAAAATCCTTAAACGACATTCCACGCGACAAAACTGGCGGAGCAGCGGTTGACACTTCACTCCTTGGCGGCTGTTTGGCAGCGGAAGATGACTGCACCGCCACCACTGAATCTTTTCCGGTGAGTTTCTGAACAACAGATTTGAAGCTCATTGCATCAGTTTCCACGTATTCGGTGTTGATTAGCACCACCTTCACGGGGTCCCTATTGGATCCAGACATCGAGTTTCCCAAAATGCTTAAAAGACCAAGGCGGACGTATATTAATTACGGTGGCAGATCACGGCGGAAGTTGCTTACTGACTATTGAATTGTGCTGATGGACATGGACTATATATGGACAGTCAGGGTAGTTGGGTTCGTGCGGTTAGGAACTGAATCAAATAAGTTGACTACTGTAATCTAGGCAGTCTAGAAGGACCGTTGATCCAGTCAAGGCACACAATTGGGAAAAATCTTGCTGGTTGAACTGAACCTTGGAGGAAGTTACTTGATTTGATNGTTCGTGCGGTTAGGAACTGAATCAAATAAGTTGACTACTGTAATCTAGGCAGTCTAGAAGGACCGTTGATCCAGTCAAGGCACACAATTGGGAAAAATCTTGCTGGTTGAACTGAACCTTGGAGGAAGTTACTTGATTTGATTATTATTTTGAAATTTGCTCGAGGAAAATGTAAAAAACTCGTGTGACATAATTGGAAATAAAATTGAATTTCAGTAATTGATAAATATATTCACATTCACATCACTGGTTGCTCGAGGAAAATGTAAAAAACTCGTGTGACATAATTAGAAATAAAATTGAATTTCAGTAATTGATAAATATATTCACATTTCCATCACTAGAAATTCTAATAATGTCCGATGCAAATGTGACACGTTCATAATTGTATTTTTTAGTTATCATTCATAAAATAAATCAATAATCATACATGATTCTCGATATTAGCTTTATTTAACTTTATTGCGTTACATTTTGTCAAACTTTGGTACTTTTGCAACATGAGCTAGACATTTTTCTAGGATGTTGTCGAATTGCGAGAAAGTGTCATAAAACCTAGTACTTTCTAGAAAGAAAAGAATTATTTATTCATTGGTCGTAGAACTCTTCTTGAATGCCTTCAAATATTCTTAGGAACTTTCCATTTTAAATTAGTTTTTATTCTAGCAAGTTGACGTTTGGTGCCAATTTTGTGGGATCAATATGTCTACCTAACAAGAATTATATATATATATTTTTTGATAATCGTGAATGTTCAAGTCAGTTTACTCGCACCTCGATTAATCCTACGGGCTCTGAAATTTACGATTGAGTACTCAGCTCAGTGGTCCTGAGGGGAAACAAGAATTATATTGAATTGATAAAATAAGCAAAATAACAAATAGGTTTAATTTTTGTCCAAATTATGTGTAAAAGTTAAATGTTAGATTCTATACTCCAGAATAAACCGATTCGCTTGTTTACTCTTTTTTTGAGCAATCTTCGAATTGATTTTAAAACACTGCAATATACAAATGACATGTTTAGTACTCTAATAAGATATAAAAAATCATTTTGGATTATTTATTATTTTATTTAATTACACACAATCTAATGCATTAAATATTTTAGAACATGACAAGAATAAATAAAAGTATTATCTTTATCTTTGTCGTGAACTAATTTGTGAACTTCTTTATAGAAGAATAGCTGTCGATTCTCTATTTCACTGCTATGCAATCCAATGCATAAACAATTATTAATTCTAAAAGGTATGACTTAAATCTAGTGGTTGAATATATATGTAAATCAGTTTATTAATTTTTTTTTTAAAAAAATAAAAATTCTTGACATAAAATTGACCGTTAATTTTTTGATGCGGCATGTTCATACAAGAATTTATGAAAAGACAAAAGGTTTTTAAAAGTGAATTTAATGTGGAGTAACTTGTAAGTGTGAAAACACGTATTTATCACTAGCTTTCTAGTTCCGATTGATTCTCTCATAAGCTAGAAGATGACATCAAACACCCGTTGATTCATAAAGAACAAGCTTTCAAACCTTGCATTGATACTTCATTCAATTATACATTTCATTAATAAACCATAATGTAGGGTACTCAGGGCATGTATGCTGATGCGTACAAAGTTTACTTATATTTAGATGGAAGAATCCCCAACTTTATTTTGATAAAAATCTTTAAAATTAGAATAAAAATTAATTTAAAAGTCATGTTTACAATACAGCCAAATCATTACTTGTACGGAATCTCAACCACGTGATTAAAACTGGGCCCACTCTGATTACCAATTATTTACAAGTGGGTCCCACTATTTCCTGAGTTTTCCGCCTTGTAGAGTGCAAAGATGTCAATGTTATTATACAGACAATTGCGACTTTAGCCACTCTTTTATGAATTTCAATTAGACCAAATATTAGTAAAGTC
Organism: Fraxinus floribunda; assembly: GCA_903798395.1. NCBI lineage: Eukaryota > Viridiplantae > Streptophyta > Magnoliopsida > Lamiales > Oleaceae > Fraxinus > Fraxinus floribunda. The sequence goes on along the minus strand of CAIGRS010183027.1, from coordinate 422 downwards.
AACAAGTATTAAAAAAGAAGAGTATATTAATGTGAACATATTCATTCGAAAGTTTGGAACGTAACTATGACCATTCAATTATACATTTCATTAACAAACCATAATGTAGGGTACTCAGGGCATGTATGCTGATGCGTACAAAGTTTACTTAGCCCCTGTTTGAAACCCATTTTTAGTAGAAAGAATTTTTGGAATAGTGATTGATGTAAGAAATGTGTAGCGAAAAAGTGATGAAAAGTTTTTAATTTGTGTGTAATATTATTTTATTAGGAGAATATGTGGTTGAAATGAAAAATGAGAATGAGAATAAGAATGAGAAAGAGAAATTAATGGGTGTCAAACGGGGGCTAAATTTAATATATTAATGAGACGCATATGTTCACATGTGCTCTTACTTCTGCATTGCTTGCAGCATCCAAAAT
>CAIGRS010183008.1:0-13167 GCA_903798395.1 Fraxinus floribunda | reverse complement strand
TTTTTTTTTTTTTACTTTTTTTACATTTGTATTTAATTTTTTTTATTCTTCACGGGGCGGGTCCGTGACCCGAGACGGGGAGGGAATCGTCAACCCATCGTGGTGGATTTTTTTCGTCCCATTCGAGGCAGTCGTGTAGGATCGGATCATGACAGGACATGACGAGTTTTTTTGCCATCACTATTTCAGGACAAGGACTATTATACATCTTCTCTATAAAAAGTTTAAAACAAACAAACAAAGAGGGCTAAAAAGAACTTCTCTAATTTCTCACACACGAGGAGAAAGAGATTCACAAAAACACAACTTCCTCTAAACAAGCATACATATACGCACAAATCTCTACCCATAGGCTCCTCTCTCTGCAAAAACACACGAATAATCATCTTCATCTCACTCGTCACACAGCATATAACGAGCCCTGAAATCGGAAAAGGAAACTAGAAATTTCCATACACAAATATTAAGGTTCTGAAACAAACAACTCGAGGCGGCGAGGAAGACTAGGGTTTTTTTTTCTTTTTCTACACACAAGACTACGGGGAATATTGTTCTTCTTTAATAAAATCTGGGTCGGTCGGTAATCTTATTAATCTTCAACGCTTAGACATTGTTGGTAGTTTCGCACAAAACTGGACTGCTGAACCCAATCGGATTTTTCTTGAATTTTTGGGTTTTTTGTTGTCTTTGGATGATTTTAGGTTCTGAGCTCTAATAATCTCTCTGTTTTTCATACGAGTGTTTCTTGAAGAATTGCTTGGATTTTCGAATTTTTATGCATGGAGTAGGCTATTGTTTGTGTGGGCTATTGTATGAATTTTTCTGTTAGTGTGATGAGGGTCTTCTTGGCGTGTTTTTTCTTGAACATGGAGGCCTTGAGAAGCCTTTGTTGAAACTGGTTCTGGGCATTGAAAAGATTGCAGAAGTTTGACATTGTTAATAATGTCAGTAGATTTCTTGTTAATTGGATTTCACATATATATAAATTGTACAGAGAGAGAAAGAAAACCCTAGCGACCCTGTATAGAACAGTTCTGATTCTTTTATTTGAGGAGGTTTTTTCTGGAAGGTATGGACGGGAAACTTGTGAATTCTTGATTGGTAGAGTAGTTGCTAGTGCGCCAAGGACTTTGGTGTTAAGGAAAGTGGGATTAATGTGTAGTAGATTTCAGGTTAAAATACGTTTGGGTTAACTTGGTGAAGATGCCTTCACTTCTATTTGGGTGGGGAAATCTGGCAGTTACCAATTATTAATACGCAGAGTTGAATGTGTGGTCATTAATTTGAACAAGACAAGTCCTTTATTCTTTTGTATGATCATGTTTTGCACTAGTCATGGAAAGAAGTGAGCCGACGTTAGTACCGGAATGGTTGAAAAGTGCTGGGAATCTGACTGGTGGTGGCACTACATTGCATTCAGGTAATCTTTTTCATCCTTTTGAAGCATCTGGTATGAAATGTCCTCTTGTTAATTGGTTTATGCTGGGATCTAACTGTATTTCTGTTGTTTTAGATGATAATGCTGGATTGAAGCTTGCAAGAAATAGGTCTTCAGTGAATAGCAATGGTCACGATTTAGGGCGATCACTTGGTTCTGACAGAACTTCTTCCTCATATTTTCGCCGTAGTTCCAGTAGTAATGGTTCGACTCACTTGAGGTCTTACAACAGTTTTAGTAGAAACCACCGAGACAGAGACTGGGCGAAGGATGCATACGAGTCTCGTGACAAAGAAAGGTCAGTTTTTGGGGACTGTAGGCGGCAAGACTTTTCAGACCTGTTAGGGATAAATTTGTCTAGTAGTTTTGACAGGGATGGGTTAAGACGTTCGCAGTCGATGGTCTCTAGGAAACATGGAGATAACTGGCCTAAGACAATCTTAATTGACTCTAGCAATGCCAGTGGAAACAATAGCAACGGGTTGGTTCGCAAGGGCAGCCCCATTGGCAGAGTGAACAAAGCCTCATTTGAAAGAGATTTTCCCTCCCTGGGAGCAGATGAAAGATCAGCTGCTCCTGATGTTGTAAGAGTTCCTTCTCCTGGTTTGAGTACTGTCATTCAGAGCTTACCCGTTGGTACCTCAGCTGTGATAGGTGGTGAAAAATGGACATCAGCTTTGGCAGAGGTGCCTGCGTTAGCTGGAAGTAACGGAACTGGAGTTTCCTCTGCCCAACAAGCCCCTCCTTTAAGCTCTGCCACCGTGGCTTTGAGCATGACCACTGGTCTCAATATGGCGGAAGCTGTTGTTCAGGGGTCTCCTCGCACTCAGCCTACTCCTCAGGTAAGTTCATTTCTCCCTTTGTTTGGGGATAACGTAAAAGTTCTTATGCTTATTTACTATTTCATTGGGGTAGTTATATGCTGGAACTCAGAGGCTTGAAGAACTTGCTATCAAAAAATCTAAACAATTGATTCCCGTGATGCCATCTTTGCCAAAAGCATTGGTAAGAAATCAATACTTCTTTGTTTTATTGTTTTTTATATTTAGTTGCTTTGTGCTCGTTCTTTATGATGCTTTTGTAAATTTTCATTTTTCTCTTTTTTATTCAAGATTCATAATTGAACTATTTTTCCAGTTGTGAATGAGTTGAGAAAAGAACTCTATTTTGTAGTGGAACATGATCTGGACCTCTTTACCGTGGATTCGTGGGTTCATTTAATTTTGAATCCTGCTCAGTTTTTAGATAGAAGAGGCCATTGATTCCTCAGTTACACGATACTAAAAGTTTGGCCATATTATATTTGCTTATTGATGACTCACGTGAGTTCATATAATCATGACATACATGTGAAGACCGAGATAATACGTGGTTAGAAAAGGGAGACTCATGGGCTTGCCTAAGTAAAGGTGTAAAATTGGAAAACCTAGATAATACGTGGTTAGAAAAGGGATTTAACAGTATCATCCTGCATCAAAGTTTTTACTTTTAAAATGAGTATACTTTCTTCTATACCCGATAAATGTAAGAAATATCTTACCCAAATTTCTAGATTTAAAAAAGTGAATTTAACAAACTGAAATCAGCTATTGAAGGATAATCTATAGTTAGATAAGTAAAGAACCTACCTTTAGATTGTAGGCTTCCATTCTGCGTTTTTGGTAGAACTGGAGTGTTTCTCATATTATAAGGTGTACTTCATAGCTATCATCCATGGAATACTGAGAAAATATCCTTTATGAGAAATATATTTATAAATTGACTGATTTCGTTATAAAGTCCTGTGATCCTTGGATAAATGAACAATCATTATCCATGTATTGAAGTGTTGAGCCTCATCTTCGTATAGACATTCAATTACACTTGCTGTTGTGGTTTTCACTCCAATACTTACGAGCACCTCTAATTACTATACTATTTATATTTTGGTTGTTGCTTCAGTCTTTTTTGTAATTGTATTTTGTATGTTTTATGCACATTGATTTATGCATAGCCTATCCTTTTCTCTTCGTAAATATTGAAGTGAATATGAATAACATTATTAGCTTTTATTTACTGTAATTATCCTTTTCACACTTAATTTGGGGCGGCTAGCCTACATGATGCTTAGTCATCAATGTTCAGAATTCTAATTGACTAAAAAAATGAAAAAAATGAGAAAAATTCCTAACTGTGGTACTTAAGCATAGGCCAAATAGGTTACTGTTTGTCTCCTCCTGAAAGTTTATCATTTTCTTACCAGTATTAAATAGAGGAAGCTAATAATATCTTGATCTTCTATATTTGGAAGGTTGGTGGATGCTTCATTTTTTTTTTATCATAGGAGAAAAAACGGTTAATGTTGTTTTACTCAAGAAAGTTTAGGCACTTCATTGTTTTTTCTTATTTTTGCAGCCTTTGGGGGCAACTAGAGGCTGAACTCAGTCTATTGTTAATAGTTTCACTTATATTCATTTTTGTTTCCCTTAAGTCGAGCAACTTCACAATACCACCATTGTCATTTCACCTACTTCAACCATCGTAACCCAACAAATGTTGAATAAGGCGACTAGAATGGATGAATAAAGATAAAATGTGCAAAATCATGCACCAATTGTTCTCACTAAAATCGACTGTTTGACAGTAGAACTCGTGCCTCCCAACTGCTCCTTTTAACCTTGGTTTTCTTCGTCACCTTGATGGTTGTTTATTTACCTTTTAGGCCTGTATTGGATAATTTTACAAGTCTATTGTCCTCAAAAAACATGCTGTGCTAAGTTTACACTTTTCCCACTAATCTAATGTCACTACACCATCTCCCGAAAAAAAAAAAAAAAGAGGAGAGAGAAGAAAAAATGTAAAAAAAAAAACAAAAAAAAAAAACCCAGAGAAATACATCTTTGAAGCTTTATTTTCGTCTTATCTGGCCACTTTCTAGAGAGAGACATTGTATGTGTTTTGCTGGAGTCTGTACCGGGCTCAGAGATCAGAGTATTGAAAATTGTATATTAACCACTGGTTTTCTTTCTTGAAATTCTTCCTTTTCAATCATTCATTTATTTATTTATTTTGGAGGGATGGATGTGGTTATACTCAACATATGTATGAGTTTCGTTTTCATTGGTGACAATAATGGCCAAAAGAAGTATTTTCTCATTCTAATATGGGAAATATCAGTATATGTTTTCCTCAGCAAGTAGATAATATTTTGTGACGTCTCAAATTAGAAAGGACATCCGAATAGTTTATCCAATGAGATTATGTTAAGTGATAAGTTTGACCCCGTCATTTTCCTCCTCTTGTCTATGATAGTTTCTCTGTTCAACTTTTATGGAAGGTAGTTCAAGTTTTTTCACCTCAACTGTTAGTTAGTATGTACAGGAAAATATCCATGAATTCCTTGCTTTTAAGATGAGCATAATGTTGTCCATGAAGGGTAAGTTGTAACTAGTGACATATCATATATCATTTGAATTGTCCTCGTATAATTTAAATGACTCCAGCTAATTAGGGCATTAGTCTTCTAAAGTCAAGAAGTGAGCATTTGATAGACACATAACCAGTTACCTTGTGCTAATTCTCATGTTTCTTTCACTTGCTCCTCCCTTGGTATGTGGTAGACACGCAATAAGAAGAATGTGGCTTGAGGTTGAGAAGTAGAGAGCAGCCTTATGACAACTGATCAGATTTTGTGTTTCTATGGCAAACGTCTTTGCAGTTTTTTTAGTGAAACATTTGGGTAGGAAATATTGATTAGCTATGTCCTGTATTACCTATATCTAGAATATTGATGAAATTATTATTAAACCATGTCTGTACTTGTACATATAAAATGGTATTTTTCTAATTATGTCAATGATGTAAATATGATATTTTTTTGGAATATTAGGGACTCGTCTATGCTTACATCTAATGCTTTTATTTTGACTCTGTTCTTGAGACTCTGCTGTTGTCATTATTATTTTTATTTTTTTACAACATAGGTTATAGTAACTGGTTGGAGGATGCGGTTAACTTTCACACTCTTTTGCACGCATCAATTATTACAGGATCTGTTATATATGAAGCACACTTCCCAAACTTAGTGAAGAAATTAGAATTGAAAATAAGCAGAGGTGTGGTAGATATGATATTTTCTTCATTGGCTAGGTTCCAATGTGTTCTCTTCTGGACTATCAGTCAAAGGAAGATGGTAAATTTTAGATGAGCTTGGAGTATGGAGAATATGATATCAATAGATTTAGCGTATTGACTAGCCCCCTTTGTCAACTCGTAAGATAGATAATTGATTTTCAATTGATGTTTATAGAATGCATAAGATGCGTCTTTATGACAGAAATTGTGGCATTATTCAAACTGATGAGTGGGAGGGAATATGTCATTCCTCCCACTTCTGTTTCTGACCATTTTCTATCTAAAATTTTATGAACTTATTATAAATTGTCAACAAATCGAATTGCTTGAGTGGTTCTCAATTTTTAGGAATTTTGCCATTTAGATTTGGCCAGCTTTCTATTTTTTTGACACCACTTGTTTGTAGATGGTTATGACTATATATGGTTTGATCTTGTTGAACTTTGTTTCAGGTATCAAATTCTTCGGACAAACAGAAGACTAAGGTGGGCCATCAGCAGCATCCACATGTTACTAATTCTTCACGGTGTGTAGCCGTGAAACCTGATGTTTCAAAGATATCTAGTGTGGGGAAGCTTCAAGTTCTCAAGCCAGTGCGAGAAAGAAATGGCGCCTCTCCTTCTGTGGAGGAAAACTTAAGCCCAACAGCTGGTAGCAAAGCAAATTCCTCACTTTCTGTTGCTTCATCAGTTTCTGGATCTGCAGCAGTTAGGCCTCCCCCACACAACCCGGTCCTTCATACTTTTGAAGGCAAGCCCGTACTTACTGCATTGGAGAAGCGTCCCACTTCTCAAGCACGAAGCCGAAATGATTTTTTCAACCTCGTGAGGAAGAAGTCTATGGCAAATTCCTTGTCTATTTCCGATCCTGGCATGCCCCTGTCTTCGACTGTATCTGAGAAGCTTGGTGAAACACAGGTATCCTCTGCTTCAACGACTACTGAGGCCAGAGACACACAATCACCTGTTAGCTCGAGTGGGGGCCACTTGTCCAAGGCGGGGAGTGATTTGACCTGCAATGGTGATGTTATTGAGAGGCAAAAATGTCTTTGCAATGGAAAGAAATATCCGAGATCAGATCCATTATTTTCAGAGGAAGAAGAGGCTGCATTTTTACGCTCTATGGGCTGGGAAGAAAATGACGAGGAGGGGGGCCTTACCGAGGAGGAAATCTGTGCTTTTTACAGGGATTTACAAAAGGTACAAGATATTTTTGATATACGAGTCTTGTATTGCCACTATATGACATGAATGAACTGAAGCTCATGTACCTACAATGTGAAACATATAAATTTTCTGATGCTGTTGTGCAGTATATCAATTCGAAGCCGTCCATGAAAATATTGCCAGGAGTACCGCCAAAGATTTTGTCACCGTTCAACTCGCAAGGCATTGGTGTCATTGCTTCTGGGTTGAGCTCATCTGATGCTAAACTGGAATCTTGATTCACTGAACTTTATGCGGGGTTATCCTTTTTGTGTTCCTTCAATTTATTTCGATTTACGGGTAGCTTAGTAGGTGCAGTAAGAGAGGATGGTGCATTTAAACATAGTTTTTCCGTGTCTTGGAAGTGGGATAGAAACAAGCAGTCCCAACTCCCGAGGTGACTTCTGATGACCGGGTTCTAGAGTTTTCTGAAGTTCAAAGGTCGAGTAAAGAAAATAGAATAGGTTTCTTGTCAAGTTGCTTCAAGAAATTGCTCGGTTTACAAAGTCGGTATCTAACAGTTTTGGGTTTTTGAATAGGCGTTCTTTCGAAGAAAGTATGGTTTCTTTACTCCATTAAAGAAAGAAAAAAACGTGTTTTTAGCATCTGTTTACCAGTTGATTTTTTATTTTTTCATGCGTTTATTTCTTGATTGCTGTCTTATCCTTTTCTACTAGTATGGTGTCTATGGATGCAGAGAACTCAGAATGATTTTCTCGACTAGCTGAAAGATTCTGATACAGGAGTGAGTCTTCTCTCTGTCATGCCGGATTTGAATGAGTTTCTTGAATGATTTTCAAGCCGTTGATTGGTTTTCTGTGCCTTGCAATTTTCTTAGCAAGTCTTTTCCACTCTCTTGCAATAAGAGTTTCCTATATGGACCATATTTTGCCATTAACGTAGCTCATTTCCATTACCTGAAACATGCCGGTAAATTTAGGTTCTGTTTTGATACGTTGAATTAAACAAGATTAAGAAAGCAAGGTATGCGATATAATTTATTAATTATTTCGTCCAAGGAAAATTGAAGACGTGTTAATGGAATTGTGCAAGTTGAAAGACCATGTTTTGATGGCCAGTTTTATACAGAATTTTTGAGAAATGGATTCGGGGAAAAGTGATATTTTGGAGAATGTATGGTTAAAAAATTTGAAAAAGTTGTGATTTTGAGTGTAAAGTTATTTTATTTGAAGAATGTAGTTAAAAATGATTGAGAAATTTTTTAAAACTTTGTATCAAGGCGAGCTTATTAGTGTTTTCTTATTGAAGCAGGCCGAGTCCACTTGTCAATACTTGTTTTGACATGGTTTTGTTTTTACTTTTTGTAGAAGAAGTTACTTAAATTTTTGTTTGAAAATTAATTTCTTAAAAGAGTTTTCTATTTCGAAAGCAGTTCGAAGTTTGAAGCTATGTTAAATCAATTTTCTCCATTTTTTTAAATTAAAAGTGACACTTTCATAAAATTAGCCAAATGAATCTAAAAGCAGCTTTTGCTTCTGAAAAATCTTTCTGGACTTTTCAGAAGTCATATAAAATGGGCGTGTCATTTTTAGTGAGCTTGCCAAGCTTGCAATTTCGGCCTTTAATTTTGCAAAAAGGCATTTTTATCAATTTTTTCAATTAAAAGCTGTGAAATGACAAATATGTAATTTTATTTAAAATATTGAAATATAAGGGTTCGTTTGATAGACAAAAGTGAAAAAAAATTCTAATTCCATGTTAGTTGGTGAATAAAAATTCACCAAACCTATATGAATTTGTTTTCTATGAAATCAAAGAAAATGCAGTTTAAAGTGATTGTGTTTTGGAATTCGATTTTCATTTTCACGTGGAATGAAACGGTCAAAATGAAATTCGTTTTCTTTGGATATGACATTTTCTAGGGAATTCGATGCAATCAAACTGGGCCTAAGGGTTTTTAAAATCTTACGTAGAATCGGGAATCTTACCAGAATGACAAACCTGTTAAACATGCGTAGAAGAGGACTCAACTGCCGGTTCATGTCTCGGTATAGTTACGGTACTTGTAGAAACATGTATAGCTGCTGAGTGCCGAGCCAAGATCTTCATGCAGGGAGGCAAAAAAATGTTCCAAGGACCAAAAATTACTTGTATTATGTATGTATATATTTGAAAAAAAATAAAATCTCCATAGATTCAAAATTAATTTCAAAATGTTCTGGGGCGGTTCCGTCACCCTTTGTAGCTCGATACATGGGCTTGACTCGTGTAGATTAGCGTATTAAGAGGGCGTGGATAGGTCTAACCTATTGCATTTTTAAACGAATTGAATTACTCTTCTAAACTTAACGTTATTACACAGGAAAGATAATATAACATTTCTTTCTGATTAATCAAATCATTTTTATTTTTAAAGAACAAAATTAATCATAATATCCAAATATTGGAAGTCAAACTCGAGCGAAATAAATTGGACATGTCTATTATTTTGAATCAGTGACAATGCCGACCATGGTTTTTGTCAAAGTAGGCTTGTCCTTTGTGGGGATTGTCTAGAAATGTAGTCGTCAGCGTGTGTGCCTGTCTTATTGTGAGAGGAGGGTCAAGTTAGAGGAAATTAATGATACTAATGTCTCAACTTTGCACTAAATTTCTATATTAATCAATAGACTTGGAAGGGTGTACGTTTTTCTCTTTAATTCAACCACCCTATGGGGCGAACTATTTATTAATTGCGATGAAAAATTGAAACACACTTAGGAGGAGACATAAAGATGATGAATTATTAGAATTTTATAGAACACGATTGATTTATAATTTTGACTCGATCATGTTTGTAATGATTTAATAGTACTTGTTTCACTTGGGTTTCGTCTCGCGTTCAGAGTCCCCTTGTATTGACTCTGTTAAAAATCCCTTGGACTTGTAGTGCTTCTCCTAATAATATCACAATGCTTTCCATTTGATTTTCTTGCCGAAATGGATCTACATTATTATGTATAATCTATGTATTGTTAGAATATTATAAATGTATATACTAAACTTGTGTCACCGTTAACAAGTAGAGCACTCTATTTATAGGGCGACTAGTGTCTCTAAGAGGAAGGAAATAAAAGTTTGTGTAATAACCACATAATTAATTATTAAGGAAAATAATTTCACACTATTGGAAAAGTTATCACGAATAACAATCTCATAATTTTTTCTTTTTTCATATTTTTAACATCTCCCTCAAACTAAATTGAGTTTAAAAATTAAATTGATCTGAACAAATCATCCTTTCTAAGGCTATAAGCACATCATCATTTCCAAGACTTCATACGAATAACAATCTCATAATTTTTTATTTTTTCATATTTTTAACATCTCCCTCTAGCTAAATTAAATTGATCTAAACAAATCATCCTTTCTAATGCTTTGAGCACATCATCATTTCCAAGACTTCAATGGTACTTCAAAATTGCATTTACATTGCATGCCGACTAAGTCAATCAAGAACTAGAAGTTGGTGCAAAAGAAAATCATCATCTACCATAACCATCATCTAGACCTGAGGGCACATCCCACAAGTAGAAAAACTAGCACTCTAAATATCCATGGGATTACCCGCAATCCACTCAAAGATGGTACCAAAGACTAACCTAATAACAAGAATCCATGGAACTACGAGAGTTAGAAAATGTGATGAAATTAAATTTAATGGAAAAGTAATACGATTTTCTTCCAAACAAGGAATGCCAACAATATAATCGCCAATAATCCCTCCCTCAGCATAGAGGTCTTGCTACTAGAACCCATGACTGTTACTAACAAATCTTAAAGCATAATGAAAGGGCTAACCTGTTCACATCTAAAAGTCCATGGAACAGTTTTAACCTTTTACAAAGTTCACAGACTAAAATGCAAGATTTCAAAATCTCAAGGACTAACTTTCTTAAATTTGAAACAGTAGGAAAAACTTGCACAAATAAAAAAGTTTAGGGGTAAACTTGCATTTGGAGGTCCTACAAGAACCATAATACCCAAATAACATGCAGCAACCAATATTTAAAGGGAAAAATTCATATTCAAGAGATTTATCACTCAATTAAAAAAAATAAGAAACAAGATTTAAAATTTTAAAAATCAGATATTAATTATTTTTTTAATGAAATAATTAATTAAAATATATTTTATAAATTCAATATATATTAACGTCACAATTCAATATAATTTGGTCACAGTTATCGAATTAATTGGTCAAAAATTATTTTTCAATCACAAATCAATGATTACAAATTGTTTGTTTCAAGATCACAAATCAAAAATTTCATAAGTCAAAATTTGTTCATCGATTATAAATAAAAAAAATTACAGGTCACAATTTATTTACTGGTCATAAATCACAAATTTTATAAGTTACAACTCATTACAGGGTCATAAATTCATTGTATAGAACACAATTGATTTCTAATTTTGACTCGATCACTTTTGTAATGATTTAATAGTACTTGTTTCACTTGGGTTTCGTCTCAATAACCAAAGAAACCCATTAATAATAGGAAAAAAATACTCTGCATACAGAGTCCCTCTATTTTGACACTGTTAAAAATCCTATGTACTTGTACTTGTAGTGCTTCTCCTAATAATATCATAATGCTTTCAATTTAATTTTCTCGCCAATATATGGATCTACATTAATATGTCTAATCTATGTATTGTTAGAATATTATAAATGTATATACAAAACTTGTGTCACCGTCAACAAGTAGAGCACTCTATTTATAGGGCGACAAGTCTCTCTAAGAGGAAGGAAAGAAAAGTTTGTGTAATAACCACATAATTAACTATTAAGGAAAATAATTTCACACAATTGGAAAAGTTATCACGAATAACAATCTCATAATTTTTTATTTTTTCATATTTTTAACATCTCCCTCAAACTAAATTGAGTTTAAAAATTAAATTGATCTGAACAAATCATCCTTTCTAAGGCTATAAGCACATCATCATTTCCAAGACTTCAATGGTACTTCAAAATTGCATTTACATTGCATGCCGACTAAGTCAATCAAGAACTAGAAGTTGGTGCAAAAGAAAATCATTATCTACCATGACCATCATCTAGACTTGAGGGCACATCCCACAAGTAGAAAAACTAGCACTCTAAATATCCATGGGATTACCCGCAATCCACTCAAAAATGGTACCAAAGACTAACCTAATAACAAGAATCCATGGAACTACAAGACTTAGAAAATGTGATGAGATTAAATTTAATGGAATACTAATACGATTTTCTTCCAAACAAGGAATGCCAACAATATAATCGCCAATAATCCCTCCCTCAACATGGAGGTCTTGCTATTTGAGCCCATGACTGTTAGCGATAATTGAAACGGTCACAATAAATCTTAAGAGCATAATGAAAGGGGCTAACTTGTTCACATCGAAAAGTTCATGGATCAATTTTAACCTTTTACAAAGTTTAGAAACTAAAATGCAAGATTTCAAAATCTCAAGGACTAACTTGCTTTAATTTGAAACATTAGGGAACAACTTGCAAAAATAAAAAAGTTTAGGGGTAAACTTGCATTTGGATGTCCTACCAGAACCATAATACCCAAATAACATGCAACAATCCAATAACCCAATATTCAACGGGAAAACTTCATATTCAAGGGGTTAAGTATCACTCATTTCAAAAATAAGAGATAATGTTTAAAATCTCAAAAATCGGATATTAATTATTTTTTTATGAAATAATTAATTAAAATATATTGTATGAATTAAATATATTAAGATCATAATTCTATATAATTTGGTCACAAATTATTTTTTAATTACAAATCAAAAATTTTATAGGTTACAAATTGTTTCAAGATGACAAATAAAAATTTTTATAGGTCACAATTTGTTCATCAATCACAAATCAAAAAATTTACAAGTTACAATTTATTTACCGGTTACAAATCACAAATTTTATAAGTTACAACTCAATATAGGGTTTAGTGGTGGCAATTGGGCCGAGAGGCTTGTCGGCTCAGGTGATCGGCTCGTACTATTCATACCCACGAATCGTTCGGGCTCGTAAAAAAGGAGCTCGAGCACGAGCTGAGCGGCGGCTCGTTAGCCGGCTCGGCTCGTCAAACTAACGAGTCACTCGACGAGTAGCTCGTTTAGACAAGCCCACGAGCCGGCTCGTGGGCTCGCCTTTTAACGAGCCACGAACCGCTCGGCTCATGGCTGGTGTATATGTTTAAAATAAAAAATAAAACAAAACGGTCACTGAATTTTGTTCAGTGACCGTATAGTCCTTTTATTTTTTATTTTTTTATTTTTCAATTTCACATACATTTTTTCTTCTATAAATACCCACCATAATCAACCATTTTTTTCCCACCAATATCAACCTCTCATTATTTACTATACAATACTCTCTACAATTTACATTCTCCATTTATCAATTAT
>CAIGRS010182935.1:0-13244 GCA_903798395.1 Fraxinus floribunda | reverse complement strand
TCTCCCTCTCTCCCTCTCTCTGTATGTCTATTTATAGTTACTTAGTAGTGAGGGAAGAGCAAAAATAAATGAAAAATCTAGCCACAAGGATCATGTTTGTACTTAACTAAGACTAAAGCTTCCAGACTGGAGAAATCAAGCTGAAAAATTCACCCGCTGTAATAACATTAATTTCACGGAAGTGTACACGGCGTCTAGGTACACAATCCTGAGGCTTTATTTTTTTTCTTTTTATCATATATATGGCTTTGTGCTACCTTTTCTGAATACTTGCTCTGGTGTTGAATCCAGGGACAAGAATGTGGAGAAGAGGAGCCAATCTTGAAGGAGACACTGCTAATTTTATAGAAACTGAACAGCTGCTTGAATTTGGANGTTCATTGTTAGATGTGGGCTGGATATGGATACTCTGGTGACTAACACTCTGGCTTTGTGCTACCTTTTCTTAATACTTGCTCCGGTGTTGAATCCAGGGACAAGAATGTGGAGAAGAGGACCAATCTTGAAGAAGACGCTGTTAATTTATAGAAACTGAACAGCTGCTTGAATTTGGAGGTTATATCTCCTCTTTTCTGCAGGTGTGCTTCACTTCTCAAGAACCTATAGTTTGAGGGCATTTAATTCATGATTCGTTTTTCACCATCATAGAGAATATGCTGGTAGTACCTCCTTTTTCAAGCTATGAATGTAGTAGATTATATGGGCAACTAAGGTATATGCTTAATATTGATATCTGAACTTCATTTCCCTGGAAGCGGATAATTTTTATTATGTCCAGAACAAAAGATGATTCTAAAAATCATGTGTAGTTTGGTAAATATATGCATGTTTCTGATTTAATCGCTTAGTCATTAGGATGAGCAGTTTTCATTTCTTAAGTGTCCATTTGATGATGCGCATGAATCTTTAATGAATGTTAAAGAACATATGTTTTTTCTCTTTTCTGGGATCTTTGGAACCTATGAACCAAATACTTATTGTGTGGTTGAGAAAATAGTTTTGCTGAAAAATAATGTGGAGAAGTTTGTATAAGTTTTAGTTTTTCACTTTTTCTCTTTTATAAATTTCTTCGTAGCTCTCACCCATTTTCTTGACTTGGACTATAAATTTGTTGATGCATATAGTTCTACGCAGAGTAACTACTCATTAACCTTAATCGTGGATCCCAGACAGTACACCAAATGCACTTTATATCCTATTAGTTGTTTTAATTCCGCCTTTTCTTAGACAATCAAGAAGGCCTAACCCATCAAAGTTTTGCATTATATACCCATTGTCATTCGTCACATATCCATATTGAGAAGGCTAGTTCATGTGAACCTATTTGTATCTCAGGTTCGGGGTTCAATTCCACTGCTGTGGGAGCAAATTGTTGATTTGAGCTATAAACCGCGCCTCAATGTCATTAATCATGAGCAGACAGTACGTACATGCCTTGAGATCTTATTCCTATCTAAATGTTTTAAGTTTGTTTTCTATTTCATTATTTCCTATCTCATTGATTAAAGAACAATAAATGTGATTTCATTCAT
This sequence comes from Fraxinus floribunda, assembly GCA_903798395.1. NCBI lineage: Eukaryota > Viridiplantae > Streptophyta > Magnoliopsida > Lamiales > Oleaceae > Fraxinus > Fraxinus floribunda. The sequence goes on along the minus strand of CAIGRS010182935.1, from coordinate 11,712 downwards.
GGAGCTCAGAATTTGAATGTTACTACATAGTGTTTTCCTTTGTACATGTATTTCAGTCAAAAGTTGTGGAGCGCCATTTTAATGATATATTGCAAAGATATGGAGAGTGTGTTGCAGTTGACCTGACAGATAAGGTTAGTTTTTCTTTATCAATCCTTCCTAAGCATTACTGAGGATCCCACTACGTGGTTGTACTTTATTTCTTTTATTGTTAATTGCTTTCCGTGGAAGATTTTCCATATACAAATGGAAAAATTTAGGACTAGGATTTCTTCTGTCTTCTTTTAATCAATTCTAAGATAGCTGGAATTAGTTTTGTTATGGATCATCTACTAGCTGGATATCAACGCAAATGAGTTTCTTAAACATTAATTTATGTTGTAAATGAATGCTTCATTCTGGATTAGATACTCTGAGAATGCCATTAAGGTTGTCTAATTTATTTATGTAGTTTTAAATATATGGACTACATTATGTTTGGTTTGGAGGCTAGTTTCCTTATTATTGATCTAAAAATCTTTTTTAGTGTTAACGTTTCTGTTGGGTAGCTAAGCCAGTTCATTATTGATTCAAAATTTTCACTTCTCCATATTTTCCCTTGGTCCTTTTTTGTTATCTCTTGTAGCACGGTGACGAGGGTTTATTGAATATGGCTTACGCATCAGAAATGCAAAAGCTGCCAAATGTGAGGTGATTCTCATCTTCGTTTCTACTACTTTTGTACTGCTTATTTTGTTTTCTGTTAGGATCCTAAACTTCTTGATGTTGGGGAGGAAAATTGTGAAATCTACAGAAGACCATTATTGTCAGTTGATTTTGGCAGACGATATTAGGAAGGAAATGCAAGTAATAAATTGCTTGTCATGTCAATTTCTTATGGACCAGCATTATGCAGAAATATAAACTCAATCCAGTGGTTTGTTCCGAGCTAGTATGATCAGAATAAATTCTTGTGTGCGAGTGGTTTTTTGAAAAGCCAATTTTTTTTTTTGGAGAATTTGAGGTTAAAAAGTATGGAAAAGGTACGGGGAAATGTTAAAAATGATTTTTCTAGAGAATGTTGTAGTTGAAAATGGGTGTAGGGAAAAATGATTTTCAAATAATCACATTTACACAAGCACTAATAGAAAGATTATAAATGAATGTGAATTTCATTGTTTTGTATTGATCATGAGCAAGTATTTGACAATATTGTGATCTTTTTGCCGTTTTTTCCATTTTCAATGTGTTTGAATTGGGGAATTTAAACAATAACTTAATATTTTTTATACTACTCCGCCAGATACGTCTCATTTGACTTCCACCATGCTTGCGGCAACACAAACTTTGATAATTTACACCTTCTATATGATCAAATTTCTGAAGACTTTGAGAAACAAGGGTAATGAACAGATTTTCAGTTCTTTCATACATTCTTTTCTGTTTTCCCCCTCTTTTCCTGAAATAGGTGCGAAAATGTAGCTATACGGGATCTTCATAATACAGTTTTAATATTTACTATTCCAGCTGAGCAGATATCTCCTTGTCGATCCTGAAGGGAAGATTGTAGCAGAACAAGAAGGCATAATTAGAAGTAACTGCATTGATTGTCTTGACCGAACAAATGTGACACAGGTTTCAAGCAACAAATTCATTGCTTCCTGATTGCAACTTGCAAAGAATCCCTGTTTCCTAAGATACTTGATTATCAGAATTCAATAGTTAAATTTATTTAGTCGTCTTTTACTGTGAATTATTCATTGTAAGAAGATGACGTTAATTGTGCAGAGCTACTTGGCAAAGAAATCTTTAGACATTCAGCTGCAAAGAATTGGTGCTTTTTCTCCAACTGAGAGCATTTCTACATTTGGTGAAGATTTTGAAATTTTTAAGACATGTAAGAACTAATGTAAATTATTTCTCTATATTTGATTGCACAGTTTATGTGAGCGCAGAACATTTTATATTTTCCCTCCACTGAACCTTGTCTTTTTCATGACAGTGTGGGCGGAGCAAGGTGATGAGATAAGCCTTGAGTACTCAGGAACCCCTGCCTTGAAAGGAGACCTTGTGAGGTAAGATTAACAAAAATCCAAATTTCACCAGGCCAATGTCATATCTGATTATAATAAAATTTCATAAAAAAAACCGCACTGTGTATTTGATTTAATACATTGCAGATACGGCAAACAGACAATGGGAGGACTCATTAAAGATGGGATGAGTGCCCTTTCAAGATATTTTCTAAATAATTTTCAAGATGGTGTTAGACAGGCAAGCTGTCTAATACTTTATTTGACCACCAAATTCTACTCATGGTAGTTAGAAGGCTAAGGCTTTAAAAACCGTTAATCATTCTCACATTACTTTTTGCTTAATTCCAGGATGCAATTGATCTTATTAGTGGTCACTATACTGTGAACGGAAATGGTCCCTCTCCCTTCCAGCATAATGGATTTGATTCCATCTCCGTAAGCAATGAACAATTTATTACCTTTTGATTTAGGGTTTCATATAATGGCTTCTCTCCATCTTGCTTTTTGTTAATCACGCATCTTCTCCCTATGACGTTTCCCATAGAAAACAATATTTATTTGGAATGTCCTGAACACTAACCACGATGATAAACCAAGCAGATTATACACTTAATTATCTTTTGATTTAGGGTTTCATTAGATAATGGCTCCTCTCCATATTGCTTTTTGGTTGCCATACATATTTTGCCTATGACGTCTTCTATAGAAAACAATATTTATATAAGTTCTGAGCACTAAACACTTGCTTACAAAAGCAACCAGATTATTACCAGTTCCCGGAGTTAAAAATGCTTCTATTAATATTATACTCCATGGCTTCGCATGCAGTTTTAAGTGGCCAACCTTTAGAACTCAGGTACATATACATGCAAACATATGTACATACATGTATGCATGGTAGAGCAAATATCGATATCAATAACAGATCTTTTAGAGCATGTTTCATAATGTGGATTTGACAGTATGGAAGAAAAAGAGAAGTTGAAATCTTGATCATTATATTGTCGAGTTTTGTATAGTACCCTACCAAAGATGTGGATCTTACTGCTTTTGTGCATATATGACATTATAAAATGAAGAAGTATGAGCATGATAAGATGAACAGCTTATATGGAGAGTAGCCATTATTCATTCCTCTTTCATTGCCTAGCCTACAACGTCCTTTCTACCATTTTTCTTCTTTCGTTTTATTTATTTGGGATTTGGATAATAAAATCTAACTTTTCCGAGTCTCAACCGTACAATTGCAGTATCTTCCGGTTGCATCTGCTTTAGTAATTGGAGGATTGACAGTTACATCAATTACATTAAATCAAGGTATGCCTTTTCTGCATTATTTATCTAAGCTGTGAATGAAATTAGCACCATGAAGTTGTTATTGCCTCTTATTTGTCCCATTTCTTGATATTTTTATAGCGGGACGTAATGCACAAAGTTTTCTGTCGTCTGTGGTCTGTGCTGGTCTAACTGCCGGATTAATGGCTGTAATAAAATCCAATGGAAGGCAGTTCTGTTCGCGGCCTCGCTTGTGTGGTCTTTTCTAGGTATGATGCCTCCTGAACTTTGGGCTCCGAAAAAGGACAAATAGAGACTGCTATTCCATCCATGGCAAGTCGAGTAGTTTTTGATTCTCTAAGTTGTGTTTCATCGACGAGATTGGATATTACTGTATATTATGGGCACTTTGTACTTGGTACTGTAATCATGTCTCAATTTTAAGTGGATGAATTTATCTTGTTTACAATTGTGCTACTCTATATTTTAAGTCACGAGATGAGTGCATAACTTCATATGCATATATGTATAGATTATTCTCTCTTCAAATTTGTGAATTGTAACGTTCTTCCTAGCATAGGAATTGCTTGTGGCAAGACCTCCAATGGCATGTTTGGTATAGCTTTTGTTTTGCTTCTAATGGAAGAGCTTTTTGAGAAAGTCACTTTCGTCCTTCTTTTATTAAGTTTTCTAATTAGACAAAGCACTTTAAAAATATTATCAAAACATGTTCTAAAGCTTTCTTAATCTCAGAGTGGCTTTTGACTTTTAAAAGTCATGCCAAATGAGTCTTAAAGAATCTGTATCCCAAGGTTAATAATACATGTGCTAGCACGTCCTTGTTTGTTCGCCCCTATTGACATCTCTAGGGGCGTAAGTTGTTTAAAAGTTGAGGTGTAAGTCTAGGTTGAAAAACTCCGCCTCTATTTGACTCGATTTTAGAAAGTGGTCTTAGTGTCTAGGCCCGTGGCTTTGGCAGCTCATTTTATACTCCTCGTTGAAGCATCCTTCCATCCCCTATCAAATTTGCATCTTTATGAATAATCAATGCAATTTACAATGAATCAATGAAAGGATTTCGATTCAAATCCTGGATTTTCGAAATTAAGAGAGATCGAGCGTTCTCACTTGTACAAGCAAGAATATATCAAATTATGAAATTTGTTGGTCAATTAATTAAATTGCATAAAAAATATGAAAAAAATCACTTTAATGTTCTACCTTTAGTGGAAACTTGTAATCCTCTAATTCATGCTTGACTATAGTCCTTTGATTAATTGTCCAAATTAGCGAAACAAAATAAATGTCCGCACATTTTCATTTTACAGAAAATGCCAATTTAATGTCAAATCATGAGGTGACACACATGTCAAAATAATCGAGAAACAAAATAGCTTCATCAAGATCTCTCAATTAACAAAATCCAAGACACTAAAAAATCTATCGACCCTCACAAAATGTCAAATTCTTAGTAAAATCATTGCGAATAAACAGTATTTTGAGCCTTATCAAGCTAACCAGTTCTATTGGAAATTGGTCTGATTCTAAGCTAAAATTCAAAAAATAAAAAACAGTTAAATTGACCAAAGAATCAACCGGTTCCATTCTGAATTCTGTTATTAACTGTTTCATTAATTTGTTTTGAGAGAAAATTTCATAAGGTTAAGTATCACATATTTCAAAACTAAGAACAAATGTTTCAAATTTCAAAAATCAGATACTAATTAAAATTTATTTATGACTTAATTAATTAAATATAATAAGGTCACAAATTTATACAATTTGGTCACAAATTAACGATTTAATTAGTCACATATTATTTTTCTGTCACAAATTATATATTTTATACGTCGCAAATTATTTTACTTTCATAATTCAAAAATTTTATAGGTCACAATTTGTTCATCGATTAAAAAAAAAATTATACGTCACAATTTATTTACCGATCACAAAAATATTATAAGTCACAATTTATCAGACATTCAAAAATTAACAATTTTTTAGGTCGCACTTTATTTCCTTGTTACAATTTATCTTTTTCATTGTTCACAAATTGTTTATTGATTGTATATTAACCAATTTAATGGTTACAATCAACCAAATAATTTGTGACCACAACCAACACTTGTGTCCACCACCTGACCACTCCTTCAAGCAACACCGTCGCCACAAGAACCACCACCACCTCTCGACAACAATACCATCTCAAACAAATCAACACATCGCACAAAAACATCACCACCTTACGACAACCGGTCAGCACTACTAAACAACGCCGAGCCACCACTACACCGCCACAACATTGTACGCAGTACACCGTACCTACAACACACGTCACTACACCAACAACGCACACAACCATCGCATACATCACTGCACCCAACCACAACATCATACATGACATCACACCTATAGAACACATCACCATAACCATACCCACAACACCACAATCGCAGAACAGGGATCTGCAGCTCCGGCCACTTATCTAGCTCCACCCAAAGATCTGCAACTCTGACCACCTGTCCCAATCTATAATTCTCCGCGCACCATCGTCGTTGCACAAAGATCAACACCCCAAATCACCGCAAATAGCATAAAATACCATCGAAAATCAAACTCAAGGAAAAAAAGAAAGAAAAAGAAGAAGGCACAGATGGTCGCTCGCTGGGAAAGGAGATAAGCACCGCTGATTCAAGGAAAAGGCGATGAGTACGCGGCACTGTGGGGAGGTGGCTCACACCGAATTGTGATAATAGTGTCTCCAGCGGCTATAATGACGAAAGGCGCCTGCGGTGTTTTAGTAGTAGAGGAAAGTGAGAAATTAAAAAGAGAATGTGAGAGATCAGGGAAAGGGATAGTGATAATAATTTGGGGTGTTACAAATTATTTTACTTTCATTCAGTGGTGTTACAGTGATGCTGACCGGTTGTTGTGAGGTGGTGGTGCTGATTGGTTATGCAGTGGTGCTAACCGATTGCGTTCATGAAACAGTCGCGCTACTCGTACATAAAGCCTTGACAACACTTTTGACCAGGGTAACGTGACATTATTTCAAAGTTAAAAAAAAAAAAAAGCAAAACAAAACAAAAACGATACAATAAAGCTGAATGAGTGAAGCACATTTCTCTCTCATCCATTTTCCCCTAAATTGTACCCTAGGAACAGACCGTCGATTTGCCCGACAATCTCTTTCACCTCCAGCTTGCATCACCTCGTGGAAGAAGAAATAAACCCCAACATACTTGACCCCAAAATAGAGAACGGGTTTTGAAAACATCTTTGTTACGAATGGTTCGAATTTGTAGATCGACGACCAAGTGCAAGTTGTGAATTTCCAGCCAACGTGAACTCAAAACCGGAGAACGCGTAGCTTGAGAGTAAGCAAATGTTTTGGTTGTTGCTTCATTTTTCATGCCTGCGATTTCTTCTTTGGGTTTTACCGTTGCCCTAGTTCTCGTCGCATTGTATACAAGTCACAAATTTGAGGTTTGTTCTTGGACTTTAAAAATGTTGGTGAGAATTATACTGGCATTTTCGAGTTTTTCCTCGCTGGAATGTAATTTGAGCATATGATTTGAGCCTTGTCTTTTTATTGTTTTTTCTTGCCGAAATCTAATTTGAGCTTTGAATTTTGTTTTGTAATTTTGGGTGTTTTCGTTCTGGCAGTTGAATTGGTGTGAATTATATAAATTTGGTGAGAATTATATGAATTTTGCTTTGTGGTTTTGGGTGTTTCCGTTCTGGCAGCTAAATTGGTTTGAATTATATGAAATTGGTGAGAATTATATGAGTTTTGGGTGTTTCCTTGCTTGTATTCTTAATCTGTGCCACAATGGAAAACATCTTGACATTCTTTATGGTTTAATTATATGTTAGAATGGTTGGGAACAATTTCGAAACTTGCCATAGCTGTAGAGGCAAAGGGCACTTCTTTGCGTATTGCCCGATTAAACGACAATGCCCATTGTGTAAGAATGGACTTCAGAAGTGTTTTGAGGTCAAAAATTCGACTGCTAATAAAGGGAGATTATTTACATGTTGCAATAATAAATGTGGTTATTGGGATTGGGTTGTAGAAGGACGGTCAAGCAGTGAATCATGCAATGCTAGCTCTACCTCAGTCACAGCTACGACCAATAAAGCAGTTGAAGCTATGTCCCATAGGTTCGAATCTCATGTTCGACTAACAGAAGAAATGGATTTCGAGATATCTGTGAACGTGACCATCGCAGGGGTAAAGGAAGCTTAGAAGGGATTGAAAAATGAAGGGGCCAAATTGATTATGAGATCCTATTCGTTGAACGTGTTATGTACAAACTTATCTAAGGGTTTTATTTTTATTTTGTTTGTATCAGCGAAGTATATAGTTGTTAGCGGATTATGGTTGAAAACCATGTAACTTTTTTCATTTTCTTATGCTAATGTCAGTTTGTTGTTGTTGTTCATTATTCCATTTGGTAAGTTTTTACGACAATGAATTTGGGGATGGAACTACTCCCAGTTCCCACCAAAATGCCATATATTGAACATATTCTTCCCCACCCTAACATGCTCATTGAAGTGGGAATCAGAAACAACGGAAAAATTGACCAACATTCTAGCAAATAGGAATTACATCAAAATAGGTTACTGCCTTCACTTGCAATAGATCAATAGATAATGTAAAATATGAAATACATGAAAATAGGTTAACTGCTATCACTTGCTATAGATAATGTCAAAGATGAATTATATCAAAATGGATTCACTTCTATCACTTGCTATAGATAATGTCAATTAATAATTACATGAAAACGGATTCACAACCATCACTTCTAGTAGATAATGTCTAGTAGAATTACATCAAAATGGATTCACTATTAATACTACTATTATTTGTTGTTATTGCCCAACATTTCAAAGAAGCTGGCTCCATCTTGTTTTTTCTTCATCGAAGATGTTGGCCGGAGGAGATATCAGAACACTGTGCCTCCAATCTGCAACATATAACATTTCAAAGAAGCTGGCTCCATCTTGTTTTTTTCCCACATAATTAATGCTAGACTACAATAACCAATAGTCAAAATCCTAATTAGAGCCCTCATTTATCCTGTCAAAATTCACTAAAATAGGGAGAAAACACTAACAAGTTCTGCAGAACAGCAATTCAAAATGTTAACAAAACCAAAACTGTCCAAAGAATTGAAAGCCAATTAATTATAAAAATAAGAAAAAGAATGCCATTAAAACATTGAACGACCTATTCATATTATCAGCAACATCATGATTTCCAAGAAATGATGCAAATTTTTATGATGAAACAACAAATAGCGTGATGTTAACTATGATAAATCAATGGCAACTTGTTGAATACACTAGATTAGTTGATCGATGTCGGAAACTTCGAAGGCACCTCTAGGAAGGATCGGAATCACTAAGACGACAAAAATGTGCCAATGATCAACAATGAATTATGTCAAAGCTTCTTTGTCTTACTTTATCCTATTCTATATTGTATACAAATTCAAATCAAGAATTGGGTTTAGTTTGCATTGAAGATTGATCAAGACATTTTAGTAAGACGAGCAATTCAAGAAACTTGAGTCACTAATAAAAACTGAAATTTGAAAAGTAACTTCCTGTAATTCATTCCAATTGATCAGCACATCAAAAAAGGTCTCCATCTCTCCCTTTCATAGCCCCCAACAATGTATGCACTAGTTTAACAAAGATATACTTTAATTATTTTATCTTCTAAATGAATGTAGAAAATCATTAACAGCAAAGAAAATAAGCTGCCTAATTCGATTCGAATGAAAGAAGTAAGAGTTTCTTACTGCCTTTACTATACGGCTTGTCCATCAAACATCATAAACTAGTGCCGCTTCCATCCGACAAATAAATATAGTAGAACAGAGAAGTATGACCTGCAATAGAAATTATGATTTCATTAGTGCATATATGAAACTATCCAACTGTCTAATGCATGTGAACCTACCTTGTGGTGATGAGAATGGCGTTGGAAGTGAAAGTTGTCAAAATGTGACTTGTGGAGACATGGAATATTGTTCAGCTGTAGATATGGGCTGAGATTCGAGTTCACCCGCATGCATCTGACTACGCTTTGATTTTGGTCTCTTTCGTATAACATAAGTCGATCTTCCCTGCACGTCCATCATAATAAATGAGACTTTGTGGATACAATAAATTTCAATTTCGCATAGCTTTTAGGATCCATATATCCGTACCTTCTTTGAAGTCGACTCTAAGGGTCCTTTTCGCCGGACATTTTTTGGTGCGCCCTTTCTTCAGGAAGATGTCGGATCTATTTTTTTGTGCGCCCTTTCGTCAATGCTAGCTCCTTAGATTGTAGTCTACTCCATTCTATTATGTCATGAGTCCGAACTTCGTTATCTCTAGCAAGGTTTGCCAACACGACGAAAGCCTGGCACATACTATCGTATCTCAACTATCCAGGAGAACTAACTAATTCGTCGTAGTTGACTGCGACCCTCGCATGTGCTCTATTAACATCTCTTCTCCAACGTCGCAAAATGTACCATTCGGGAATTGCTGTTATGTCATTATGGGTCAACACAGTGATGGCATGCCTACATAATATTCCTCTGAATTCGAACAAGTGGCAGCTGCAACTAATTTTGAAGTCATCTCTTCGATATGTGACTTTAAACGATTTCTTCTTCCGACGTTGTTCATATGCTACATCCTCACGTACATCATACGTCATCCCCAGAAGTCCTTCCAATGAAGATATAATATCGGAGTAAACCTTACCCGTGAACTCCTCTTGAACTTCTCTAAATTTTGAAATTGTGTATACTGACTAAAACTGCTTCTCCATGCCATAAGTTGTTGCACATGGTACCATTTGTGGAAATAATCTAAAATCAACCTGGAACTCCTTCTTAACCTTATTCCGTAGTGCCCATTCATACTGTTCGACGAACTGTTTTAAAGATGTCTTTGAATGAACGTATCCATCGAAAAGTGCATTCATACTGTCACTTCTTTGCATTGTCGACATCCCTGCCCAAAAAGTGGTTTTCAAAAAATAAGGGACCCACTGCCCTCGATTATCATAAAGGCCTGACAACCAAGTATTATCCTGCAATCTATATGACTCAATCATCGCCATCCAACCTCCTTCAAATTCTTCAATAGTATGAGAATCATAAACAAGTCCATGAATAGTCGAAAATATCGAACCCTTATCCACGTGGTAGCCAAACTTCTCAGGCAACTTCTTCAATATATACCACAAGCACCATCTGTGCTTCGTATTTGGAAATACTATCTGAATTACATTCTGCATCGCCCGATCTTGATCGATAATTATTTCATGTGGAGCTTGACCATGCACGCACTTAAGCCATTCTGTGAACAGCCACACAAAAGAGTTTGTCCTCATTCGACACCAGACCACAACCAATCAGTGTTAATTGTCCGTGATGATTTACGCCAACAAAAGGGGTGAACAATATGTCATATTTATTGGTCAAGTAGGTGGTATCAAATATGACAATGTCCTAGAACTCCTTAAAAGCTTGTCTAGACCGTTGTCTGCCCATAATATATTCCTTAGACGCGAATAGTCATCCAAATCCATGCTAAAGTAAAAACCCGAACATATTGACTGCATTTTTGAAAAGTAGGATTGTATTGCTGTTGCGTCTCCTGCTCCAAGTTGTAATCGCCTAACGTGTTCAATATAGTTTCGACAATCCTTTTCATTGTAAGTCATATTTTCATAACCACCTGCTTCCACCACTGCCGAATAGGATTTATGCAACGGAATGTCAGCTAGATCATTCACTTCAAGCTTCCTCTTCACGTGTGTACTCAGTTCTCGATTGCAACAGTATATCTTGGGCTTTGTAGGACTTGTTTTATGATTGTGCTCTAGTTGGACTATGTTGATTCTCCAGGAGCCATGAATATCCGAAGATGCAGATATCCTAGCTTTACAACCCGTCGAATTGTAGGTTGCGGCTTGAAAGAGCTGCTTTTAGTAGAACTTCTTTTGCCTTCCCGACTACATGTCAACGCCGGATATTTTAAAATTCCGTCACTCCTTCTTTGAAGTGTGTTTCCTAATTGGAAAACCAACAACATAGGCGTAACTTTTGTAGAAATCCCACATTTCGTTTTCATCCTTGAACGTCATTCCTACCTCGGGCACAATACTACAATCTTCTTGTTCAATTACATCTTCCACTTGGTTCATACTGTCTTCCACATTCTCATTGTCGGAGACAACCAAAATATCATCATCCATGATTTATTCAACTGCGAAAAATATAAGCTCTCCAGTTCAGCAATACATTAACATCGCACAAATCATTCATTTCAATATAGATGCATGGATTGCAGAACGAGTCAGGTAAAAATATCAATTCTGAAAATTCACTTCCATTTAACGTGA
>CAIGRS010182869.1:0-11937 GCA_903798395.1 Fraxinus floribunda | reverse complement strand
TTGAATTTTTTTTACAATGATTTAAAATTTAAAATAAAAAAACGATTTTTTACGCTTAAGTTTCGCCTAGGCTCCTAAAGCTTGAAGCTTGGCCTCCACGCCTAGCCACGCTTTACGCTTTTTAGAACACTGCTATAGATTAGTTGCGGCAGCTGTTTGACCATTCCAACTTTCAGTTTTTTTGTCTCTTATCAATTTAGCACAGTTTGACTCTTCTTAAATTAAAATTATTTATTTCTTACTCAAATTGTCGCAATAAAACAGACTTGGCATTGAACATTTGGGTCCATTATAGGAGGTTGAGAGCAGAAGACCCGTTTTAGTAGGAATAACCTAAATAGAGAATTTAGCTGCTAGTTGGGAGATAAGCCAAGAAATATATAGTGCGACCATGATTGTGATAAATAAAAGAGAGGGGGGGTCAGATTTTGAGTTTACAATTCCAAGTTCAGAAGGAAAGTGTGCATGTTTTAAGCCATAAATGGCCTTATAGAAGTTGAAATTATGAGGTTCGATCCAAACTACACGTAGATGAGATGAACATGTGATTATGTGGAATTAAAACTTAATAATTAATTAGTAAAAAGTTACTATTAATTATCTATAAATAGTTAATTAAAAGCCTAATTTTCCTATTTTGAATTAACGCAATTATATGATAACAATAAATAAACAACAAGAATGATCACGGAGAAATCCTAACTGAGTAAAAATTTCAGACACTTTGTCAATCAACAATCCACTATAAACTAATTAAGAACTTACAGTCTGCCAGATACAACTACCACTAGTTCTTTCCAACCTCCTAACTGCAATTCTCACAGCCCTCTTGGATTGCGTGCTACTGCATCAATTCTCAGCCGCAGTTTTCAAAACCCCCATGAATTGCGTGCTCCAAGACCAACTCCCGACTTTATGAATTCGTCTATCTCCTGTGGATCAACGAAGACTCTGCGTTCTCCAATAACTGAAACTCCAGTCATATTCCCTTGATCTTCAGAACTATGACAGATATGTATGAAGTAGCAATTTGATACTTGGATTAAGTGGGTTTGATATTTTCAATGCCTTGATCAAATCAAAACAACGAAGATTGAAAGCTATGGATGATTTTGATGGAGAGGATATGAAGCAATCGATGTTTTCTCAATGTTCAACTTTAAGAAAAACCGTTCAGAGGCATTCTAGTATTTATACTGTAGGTTTAGGAATGAATGAATTGGATAAAAAGTCTTAAAAACGCGAATTAAAATTTTCCGAATAACCCTGTCGCTTGAGCGAAAGCTAAGTGACGGATGAGCGATAGTGTGTCGCTTGAACGAAGACCAGACGACGGCTAGCGTCAATGTTTCTGTTTCTGCCGCTTAAGCCAAGCCATGACGACAGTCTAGCGAAATTGCGGTGTCATTTTTCCTTTTTTCCATTCTCGAGCCCTAGACGTAATACAACTCATTTAGCAATATTTGCAACTTACTCCTTGATTTTTAGAACACGTTAAATCTAGTCGTTTTTGTTAACAGATTTGCCAATTACATTAAAAACCTAACAAAAGTTATAAACATGACCAGGTTTGGTATGATCAACATAGACAGTGGGTTGAGCCATTATAAACGACCCCAATCAATTTGCTATGGAGCTTTACGTTATTGACATTCAAATACTAAATAAAATAATTGAAGGCTAGGGAAAAACTTACAATGAATCGAATAGTTGTCAGTCTAACGACGAGATTAAGAGTCTCATGATAGTTGAGTCAGGGTGTAAACGAAACCCTTGACCGCTAATTGAGCTATCAACATTATGCTTGGCATGATGTGCTTACTTGTAGTCAACCAAGGATTCAGACTGCGAGGGAGTACAAGCATGCCATTTCATGTGTGAGGGTCAAATTTATCGAGTATGGCTTGGCGCCAAATACAACTTTGATTTATTTATTCAATAACTATAAATCATAAATACACAACACCACTAAACTTTTTTTTGTGATCCACAACCTAATTTTTATTTTATATTCATACATACATATTTTTTTAGTTAGTTAAATTATTTTTTGTCACTCCATTCAATCTTTTAACAACTGCAATTTATATAATGTTGGTTTCTATCCACTCAACGCAATTGGATACACATGGCCGATGGAATTTATTTAAGAAAAAGAAGACATTGACTAAAGATAGAAAGACAAACAATTGCTTTTCATCAAAGAAATTACATGTAGAGATGCCAAAAAATTATTTTTACACAACCCAACCCAAGAAAAAAAGGTCAAAATTTTGACCATTGATTAATTTATCAAATTTCAGCAAGGACTAAGATTATTTGATGACACAGAGAGTTTATTAAGCTGATGAAGACGATGATGAATGGCTGCGACAGAACTGAGTGCTGCTACTATCCATTCTTTCCAGGATGAAATGCCCAAGCATGTCTTTAGATTTCACCAAATTTTCTTTGCACAGAAATTCATCACTTGTAATTCTATCCACCTTCATATTGAAATCATGCACGAAAATATGTGTTTTAGGACTGGCTCCGGCCTTTTTGCTCCGGGCAAGTACGCCGGCGGTGAAAATGGCAGCCATCCGACCCGGCGCTTCGGGCCAGTACCCACGTGGGCCGTCCACCAATATGATATTCCAATCCACCTCATATAACTGGTTCGGAAGATCATTCAATCCCAGCTTGCATTCTGAAAACAGAAGATTTTGCACTGGCCTGCATTCATTCTGCACCTGTTCTTTAACTGATGAAATTAGCTCTTTCACTTCACTTATTTTGGTTGAGTACTGCACGTCGTAGGCTTCAATTTCTGGATACTTTTCCTCGATGTATGCAGCGTAATACCGATTTTCATCGATGAAAACGGTTCTGCCATTAGGGTTTAGGGCTTTCCAAAGAAGGGTTTCGTGGGTTAAGCCGAAAACCAGGAAATTACAAGGGTGTGAACACTGCCGGAGAATGTCAGAGATTTGTTTGATATCCGTGTACGACATATGTTCAGTGTTATTTGAGTTGGAAGCGTAGTGAACTAGAGCTCTTACCACAGCCTTCGAAAGTGACGGATTGTTTGCTCCGGTGGTAGCCGAGGTGGAGACGCCGCCGCCGACGGCGGTAGTGGTGATGGATTCTCTAGTGTAAATCAGTGTAAGAAGAAAAGCCAAAGTCAGAAATGAAACAAAAGCCAGAAGCCATAGCCGGTTGGACCCTCCTTGTTTTTGGATGTAGGGATGAAGAAGAATCAGCTTAGTGCTATTGCTCAGATTGTTCTTCATGATTTGAAAGAAGAGAGCGAGAGAAAAAAGTGATTATTTTTCACAGCTTTTTCTGAGAGTTTCAAGAAAATTGCATGATTTTTAAAGCTGCTTATGCCCTAATACCCTGCTAACGTGAAGACGACATACATATTCCCACCAATATTTAAAACGATAAATGTAGACTCATTTCAAACCGATTTGACTCATTAATGTCACGTTTGATTGGCTATTGATTTCTATTTTTTATTTAATTTTCAACTAATAAATATAAAAATTCATGTTTGACGGGGTGGTTGGAGGGAAGAGTACTGTTTCAGCGACTCAGTAACTAATTACAAGCCAAAAGTCGCTTTTCCTTGTTCATTCAATAATCTTTTTTCAAGTTACTTATTTTAGAATTATAAGTTGAGGGAGACAAATTACCTTCTTCATTTTTCATATGTTCTAAAAATAAATTGGTGAACGGCTCCCTATTATTAATTATTAAAAACTAAAAAGAGAGAGATGCAGTACCCCTAGTGTTTGTTTGTTAATTTATATTCTAATTAAGTACCATTCAGTTGGCAGTGAATAGACATTAATATTTTGTATGTCGGGGTGGGCATGGGTTGAGTTGTGTCGATTTTTTTTTCAACTTGAATCCAACCCTACACGATCGATTTGATCATAATTTAACACAATTCAACCCGTGTAAAAGTTGTAACTCAATCCAACCTAATCAAGTATCGGTCGGGTTGGGTTAGTCAGTTTGAGACAATTTGTCAACAAAAATTAAAGTAGATGAGTCGGGTTGAGCAGATTTATAATTGACTCACGACTTGTATAATTTAGGTCTCTATAGTTGCAACGACCAAAAAATATAAATTATTTTGACACTTCATATCAAAAAATGTTACATGGATAGATTGATATTAAATTATATGAAGTCAATACATATTTTTGTGTTGAATGTGTATTCGTCCAAATAACATCATAACACTTAAAACTTCATAAATATAGTTGGGTTGTGTTTGAATCCAACCCTACACGATCGATTTGATCATAATTTAACACAATTCAACCCATGTAAAAGTTGTAACTCAATCCAACCTAATCAAGTATCGGTCGGGTTGGGTTAGTCAGTTTGAGACAATTTGTCAACAAAAATTAAAGTAGATGGGTCGGGTTGAGCAGATTTATAATTGACTCACGACTTATATAATTTAGGTCTCTATAGTTGCAACGACCAAAAAATATAAATTATTTTGACACTTCATATCCAAAAATGTTACATGGATAGATTAATATTAAATTATATGAAGTCAATACATATTTTTGTGTTGAATGTGTATTCGTCCAAATAACATCATAACACTTAAAACTTCATAAATATAGTTGGGTTGTGTTTGACGAGTTTATTCGATTTTCATGACTTAACTCATGACCCAACCCGACCCCATCCGTTTACACAACCAACCCATATATATAAAAAAAAAAAAAAAGAAAGATCGACCCAAACCGGTCGGGTTGGTTCGAGTCGAGCGATTTTGGCGGGTTCAATCGGATTTTGCCCACCCCTATTTGTATGACACGAAAATTGAAAGATTATCTTGGCGTTAATATTTAGCCTATGTTTGAGAAAAGTTTATAAACGATTTAATTTATAAATAACTAAAAAAAAAAAAAAAATAGATAAGTGGATAGTACTTGTGAATCAATTAGAATGTATTATTGAAAAAAAAAAAAAAAAAGTTTGACCATTTATAATTATGTATAAATCGTTTATAAACTAGCCGAACGGAGGCTTAATAACTTGACACTTTAATCTAAATTTAGTTTCCCCTGCATTTTATGGATTGATATCTGTGTCCTTTATTTTTTAAAAATAAAACCAAACTGGTTTAAATTTGGATAGAAAATATTAATTCGGTCCGTTTTCATTAAATAAAATTTGAAAATGTCATTTTTAATTTATGTGGCACATTTTAAAGCAATTCACTACTACCTTGAGAATGCTCTTATAGCATTCAGTCTATGGGCTAAAAGAGTGAACATATTTATACATTATTACTTTTGAAATTATTTGTATTATATATTTATTATAATGAAGATCTTCGGTGCTTCCTCATGTAATCACAGTATTCTTCACCACAAGTGATGACATATTAATAAAAGTTCGAAGGTACCGCCCTCATTTAACTAAAAAATAAAAAATAAAAAAAATCATCAATTAGTTAACATATCATGTATTTGATGATGATTTTCGTCCAAATATTTTGCTAATGTGCATTGAATGAAGGGTAAATATTCTGTCAAAACTTTTATATTTGTTGTTTATTTCTCAAATAAATCTTTTTACGCCCTCTTAACAAAGTACAAATTAATAGAAGATCGATGATAAAAATTTTAAGAAAAAGTGTTGAGAATAAAAGAGAGAAAATGAGCAAAAAAATAAGAATATTTATTAAAATGTGATAAACAAAAATTGTCTTTGAAAGCAAGAAAAATATTCATTCATATATATATAATACAAGACTTTATTGACCCCAATTCCCAAGTTTCTGATATGCAAAGTTTACCGAAGAAACATCCCCAAAGACACGTTATGAAGCTATAGTATATTTGCGAGCGGTTTAAAGATTGGGATTGCTTAGGAATTTTGTTGCTTTAGTTCTACAAATTTCACAAAAGATTCCTTTTATTTTCAAATAAATTTGTTATTTTTATAACTTTTCTCGTCGAAAAACATTTAAATGTCCACATCAAAATCTTTTTTTTTTTTTTTCTTAAAAGTCATTATATTTGGCATGTTTTATTAATAATAAAAAGGACATACATACGAGAGTGCTCAACCTGATACCCAGTTAACAGTGCAAAAGATAACATTTTAAATCAAAATAACCTGAGTGTAGCTAAAACCAAACTTCATTCGTTTTTGTCATACTTTTTCTCATCATGCAAACGACCAATATATATAATAACACTTAAGGTTAAGTATATGGGTCGATCTCTAAATGCAAAACTCAGTCTAGCTTCACTTCGTGGGTTACCAGTTATGTGTTTTGGATCGACTATTAAAATAATCTCAATAATGGGTTCCAAAAGAAAAAAGTATGAAATTAATTAGATCCGACAATTCATCATGCACCCGGACTTGTATTTGGTATCAAAATACCTAACACTTTTCATATCGAGTTTCATACTAATTAACTCATTTTTAATTAAATGTTGAATCTAATTTTTGTACAATGTCTCTCTAAGTCAAGGGTCAACCTGCTCCAAGAAAGTCCCAAAACCACCTTCCACTAGGGAAGACAAAAAAACTCATTTAACCCGATACCCATGAGGTCCTGTCACGAATGGGGTGGTGATTACCCGCCTAATCAGGTAAACGGAGGTGGGGACGAGACGTTGGTCATTGCCGCGAAGCGGGTATGGGACGGATACCGAAAACATAGTCTCCCTTCCCTAATCGCCCCGTTTAAAGATAATTTCAAATTTAAGTTTTTTTATCAACCAAAACTAATAGATTTATCATTATTTTTAAAGAAAACATAAGTTGTTAATAAGTTGTTATAAATAAATTGGTAAAAATGTAATTCTATTTACTAACTAAAAACATAAAAAAGTTAAAAGGCAAAAAATAATATAAATAAAAAGAAAAAATAAATGGGGGCGATAAATGGGGTAAGAGACACTCCCCGCCTTGTCCCGTCTCGCTTTAATCGGGTATGGGAATAAGATAAGGTAACAAAAATACTCGACGAGACGATGGTGATAATGATCAACCCGTCTCGTTGCCATCCCTACCTTCCACCTGGTGCTCAAGCAAACTTGTAATCGAGGCAACATTATATTTGTCGTAGTCCTATCAGCTTGGGGGGCTTACAATTGGCGGGAAATTGTATTGGTGGGAATGAGAATGTAGTGGTAGGGAGCTGTGGCGATGGAGCAGAGCGGTAGTGGGAGCAGGAAGGGATGAAGTGGGCTATTTTGCCTTTTAGTTTTTAAATTTTTTAATTTTTTAATTTTTTTTTTTTTTTGCAGATGCGGCATACGTGGAAGGCCATGTCAGCGATCGTTAAAAAGAACAGCCATCTCAGCAACTTCGGTTAAGTCTGTTGGCCCAATTCAAACGTAGTGCTTTAGGTAAAATTAAGTTAATTAGATAAGTGACTTGAGTGCTGTTAATTAAAGTTAAGTGATTTAATTGTAGTTGGTATGAAAGTTTAGTGACTGATTACAAATATATTTTCAACCTGCATTTTCTTTATGCCTGCAGGTCTTTGTACTTGTAGTGGCAAATGGGTCAAGTGGCTCGGGAGTTTACGGGCTCGCTCATCTTGATTCGATCCATGAACAACTCAAGCTTGTTTTGAGATGAATCATAGGCTAAGCAGAACTCAAATTATTTATCAAGAGAAGATAGAGAAAGATAAAAAAAACTATATATCTAGTCGAGCCGACTTGTTTGGACTTGTAGGTACGAGCTATCAGCTAGTGAGCCAGCTCATAGTGGTTCGTGGGCAGGCTAGTTTTTTTTACCTCAACTTTCGACTTATTTTATTCTTTTAAAAAATAGCTTACTTTTTGACTTATTTAAAAAAAAATTGAGTTGCTTGTAGGCAGCTCGGCTCGCGAGGCACATGAGCTTGGGGCCGAATCGAGTCTATATTTTGAGCACGAGCCAAACTCGTGGTTGTAAGGGTCGAACTGACCATTGCCATCCCTAATCTGTAAAATTAATGGATTTTTCTGCTCTACCAGACCTGGTAGAGGTCTGGTAGAGCAACTCCTCTCACACGAGGACCCGCCTCATTAAAACCTTCCCAATGTATAGTCACCCACCCCCCATGAAACATCACCTCTACCAGGTCTGGTAGAGCAGCACGGTTCAAAATTAATTCCTTGATTTTAAACACAACTATTTACTAACCAAGGTTTTAAAATGCTGAAGATGTGACAAAATGGCATGGTCGAGTCTTAAACATTACAAACGTAGATGTGTTTAGACAAAACCTATGTGCATCTAGACGTAATAAAATGTTTACTTTATTTATAATATTCTTAAATTATAAATAATTTTTTATTTAATTTATTTATTTAACTTAAAAATTAAAAAGTGCACTCCTTTTAGGACCTAAGTTTGCATTAGTTCCATTTTTTTAAGCTTAGACCTCCATTAGTCGTGTCTTTTGTGGCCGGCCTGCATTATAGGCGAAGAAAATATGGCTAACCATCTTATCTCGACTTTTTCCAATATGGAGTGCCTTCTTCACTCGTGGACCCGTGCAGGCCTCGTCTTTTCACGCCTTTTAAAACATTGCTAACAACTCATATATAGCAATGTGCCTTCAACATAGAAATTGAGGTAGGTTTCTTGGACAGAGATGTCAACCCGGTAACAGCAATAAAATTTGATAACATATTGAGGATTTAACAAAATGAGACTCCTGGTTTTTACGAGTGGGTTGTAGCACGGGAGAGTCCATATCGCAGAGTATAACTAAAATAGGCTGGAGAAAGAACGAAAAGTTTTGGTTTTCCAGAAGATGCCACAAATGGGTTGCCTCGAGATGGAAAATATTCACCTAGGCCAAGAGCTCTTGAGACAATATAACCGCAAATTGGTTGCCCCGAGATGTCTTCTTAAGGTGGACCTTCATAAAGCCTATGATTCAGTGGAATGGGTTTTCCTTAAGCAAATGCTTGAGGGGTTGCATTTCCCTACTAATTTCATTAGTTGGGTTATGGAATGTGTCACTACTAGGGGTGGATAAAACTCAAACCAACACACCTAAACCGCCCAAATCGACCCAAACGGTTTGGGTCGATTTTTTGTGACTTTTCAACTGGGTTCAGGTTTTGGATTAAGAAGCGGGTCGAGTTAGGTCGATTTATGGGTTGGCTCCTAAAAATCGAGTTAACCTAACCCGACCCGACCCACTTAGTTTAAAAAAAACCATGAGAACCCAGCCAAACAGAACAAAAAATGCGACCCTAACTTTATTCTTCCAAGTTCCAACTCTCTCTCTCTCTCTCTCTCTCTCTCACACACACACACACACACACACACAATAAGTCCTCTTCATTCTAGCAATGGAGCTCTCCTAGCCTCACCTTCTTGCATATTATATTAGTACTAAATTATGAGCTATGTTGATGATTATAGTGAAACGTATTGTTATTGTGATTTTAAATTTATTTCTTGAGGAAGCTTAAGAAGGTGAAGAAGAGCAATGGTCAAGTCCTCGCTATTAATGAGGTGTGTCTCCAATTCTAATTTATTCAAGTGTAAACATTGCTCACTGATTTCAATAATTGGGTAAATTTACCCTCGATCTGTAGTTTTTTTGCTTGGTCCCATCTTAAAATTTTTAAATATTCAAATGTTCAATTTGTTTTTGGATTTGAGGAATGCTATTATGGCAGAACATAAATCTAATAGGGATTGATATATCTTGATGAATTTCCAACTTTACTTCACTTGTAATTTACACTATCAATTCTTTATAGTTGCTTTGGGTGTGTACCCCACCCAATTTAAAGCACCAAACTCTATAGGAAATAATGGGAAGGGAAAATTTAGAAAGTATATACTATGTCAGAAAACTATAGCAGATGACTCGTTTGATAGTAGAATTTACAGATACAATGATTATGTCTAATAATTGTTATTACTGCATTCAAAACAACTGTTATTGTTTGCTTAGTCTGTGATTAAATGATCTAGAGGGCTTCGATGAGTGAAATTTTTTGTAACTTTAATATTTGTTGAGATGTTATCTAAAATCGACCAACCCGACCCGACCCGACTGACATTTAATTGGATTGGGTTGAGTTTCAATCTTTATATGAGTTGTGTTGGGTTGGATTTCAATCAAATCGACCATGTTGGGTTGTGTTTGGGTTGAGGCAAAAACTGACTTAACCTAACCCACGCTTACCCTTAGTTACTACAACTACCTATTCCGTAGCATTGAATGGAGATTTTTCAAAGGAAGGAAATGATTAAGGCAAGGTGACCCCCTATCATCATTCTTGTTTGTCTTATGTATTGAGTATTTGTCAAGAATGCTCAAGGCAGCCTCGTTTGAGAGTGATTTCAATTTTCGTCCTAAACGTGGCCCGCTAAAGATCATGCATTTGGCTTTCGCGGATAAACTTATGCTTTTCGCTAGGGGAGATACCGACTCGGTGAAAATATTGATGGAATGCCTAAATAAATTTGGAAATGCATCGGGATTGAGAATGAACAATTTAAAACCCAATTTATTCATAGCAAGTGTATACAGACATTAACTTGAAGAAATCTAAGCACTTACAAACATACCAAAGGGCACAATGCCCTTTAGGTATTTGGGCATCCCATCCCTCTTACCTCCGAGAAACTCAATATAATGTAAGTTGTTATGCCCCGTTTTCGGATAAAATTGCAGCATATATTAATGCTTGGACACGATCATCCTTATCCTATGCGGGTAGAGTGGTGCTCCAAGGAGTCGAATATTTTTGGCTATCTCTACTACCTATTCCAGCCACTATTATTTCAAGAATCATGAGCCTTTGTCGTAATCTTGTTTGGGGTTCAAAGAAGGCTTTGGTTGGTTGGAAGGATGTTTGCTTGCCGAAAAATGAAGGTGGATTGGGATTTAGAGACATGAAAAGCTGGGATTCTACATTGCTTGCCAAATCGCTATGGAACATTCACCACAAAAAAGACACTTTTGTGGATTCGAAGGATTGGTCAAGTATACCTTAAAGGGGACAGAATTTGGGAGGTCTTGCCTAGAAAAGACCACTCTCCACTCATCAAGAAACTGCTCGAAATTAGAGATGTACTCAAACAATTTTTTCAACGGCAACAGTTTGGCCAGCTCATTTTGGAGGAAGCGGATCAGTTATTCGGCCAGTATATGGGGATGAATGCATGTACTTTTTGTGTTAACAGGGCATATGACTTCTTTCGGCCTAAAGAGAATGTTAGATGCTAGGCAAAGGAGGTATGAAAGCACTTCATCACTCCCAAACACTCATTCATGTTATGGTTGAGGGCTCAATCCAAAGTACTTACTAAAGATAAGTTGTATTACTCGGACATTAACCGAAATTGTGTGTTTTGTACATCACATGAGGAAACGGGACACCACCTATTTTTTGAATGTTCTTTTTCCTTTAGTGTTTGGAATAGTATCAAGACTTGGTTGGGAATTACAAGAGCCATGACCACCATGGCTAGTGCACTCAAGTGGATGAAAAAGGAGGATAGAGGAACTTCATGATGCAACAAAGCTAAAATGATTGCTTTAGCTAGTTCTGTCTACTACATTTGGATGACAAGGAATATGATGTTTTTTGAAAATTTACGACCCCATGTTGAGAGCATTGTACGACGAATCAAAACACACGTATACAAAGTGATGTTTTCTTTGTATCCCAATGTTTTGATTTGTTATGAGTTGCTAACAACGGGGTGATATATGTTCCCTTTTGAGTTGATTTCCTTTTGTTTGACAACTTGGGTATGCCCATAGTAGCTGTACTTCCATTGTAACTTCATTGTTGATTCATCTGGGAATGCCTGGAGTACTTGTATATAGTTTTGATCAATATAATTCATTTTTACTTGATCAAAAAAAAAAAAAAAAAAAAAGGAAGGAGGCAAAAGCTAAAAAAAAAAGGGAATAAAAAAGAAAAAAAAAAA
>CAIGRS010182801.1:0-17462 GCA_903798395.1 Fraxinus floribunda | reverse complement strand
TTCATCAAAAATGAAGAAAAGGAAAAGGAAAAGATGATTAAATAATAAAATTTACTTGCATAAGATAGTATAAGGACCATCTTTTCTTCATATGAATGAAAGCTTTGCATTAATTTTAAGATTAATGTGCATTGAAATGAGAATAAATAAATAGTAAGATGATGGTAGGCAGAAGATCCTACGTGTGAATTGGTAACATCATTTTACCTACGTGTTTAAAAGGTGTGTCAATATTATTATACAAAACTTTCATTTTTGGGAACATGAATGAACGTTAATGCATCCTTTACGTGTTACTGTGTCCTTTATGTTTTCGCATCCTTTAGCTTGGGGTCATGCATCATATCTATATTTTTCCTTAGCATCCTTTTATGTTAACTATTTTATAGCAAATAAAATTTTACAGTGTTATCATATCTGTGTTGTGCATTTGCATCTGTTCTTATTAACCAGCAAGTAACATATCAACATTGGATTGACTCTGAAATTATATTCAAAATTCAGAAACAGCTACACTGGTTGAGGAGAAAAGGCTTGCTACTTGGGGTTCTGAAGTACCCGATGATTTATTTTTGGACGAGAAAAAACTGGCAGAAGCACTTGAAAAGGTAAAATTCTCTAATTTAATTTATCTTTCTGCAACCTCACCTTCAACTCTTTCTGGTGTCAAATCTTTTGGTTCAATAAACGCCTTCTCAGCTGTAGATTAGATCGCTATGAAGTGAAATCCACTATTTATTTACTCTAAAATTTGAAACACCACAGTGGTCGGTTGGAACAGACTTGTACTCCCTTTTCCCTCTTTGAAAGTTGGGTTTGGGAATCCAAGTCTCTTGGATAAAACGACAATCGTCTTATTTCTCGTTTATGTGAGGTTCAAATAGAGAAAGGTTTCCTGAATATTGTAAGGAAATAAACTGATTCCTAAAAATTGCGGGCCCCACCCCCATGTGAGGGGTTGTCAAAGTGAATGTACAAAAGAATATACATTCAGCATTTTTGATGTTTATATTCTCTACTGTCCACCTGCCTCTTGCGGCGATTCTCAATGCCTTTTGTCTTGTAGGTTACACCTGAGGATATGGAGGCATACCAAATGAAGAGGGTACACCAGGATGATCCAATGAAGGACTTTCTTCATTGAGCCCTCATTTGGTGCATATTATTTCCAAAAGAATGCATTTTTTTGATTGATGTGATGGGGAATATGTGGTTGAAAAAAAAGGAAAAGTTATTGATGTGATGGAAAATGTGTGGTTGAAAAAGAATGAAAAGTTATTGATGTGATAAAAAATATTTTTTTATTGAAGAATGTGTGGTTGAAAATGAGTAGAAGAATGAAAATGAAAATTTTAATGTGTACCAAACAGGGCCTAAGGGTATATTATTTTATTGGAGAATGGGTGGTTGAAAATGAGTAGAAGAAGGAGAATGAAAAAAAAAATGTAGCCCAAAACAGGGATTGAATCTTGGAAATAGATCTTGTGGGTTTCAGCTAAGGCCTAAGAAAGATTCTTAGACAATACTTGAAACATGAAGTGTGATTTGTGAAAGCATTTACACTACACACGTATGCATTTGCAACTTGTACAAATGAGTGGTGATTAGACTTGTTTAATCACTGTTACGGCCAAATCACATCATCAAATGGGAATCAAGCGCTTCAACCGGTAAACTTGAGCTTTGGAATTAGCACTATGAGTGCCTCTACTAGCAGCTGATCTAGAACTTGGCAAAGTCATTATCAATAAGTTTTCAAGCAATTATCAACCAAGATATGTGATCAAGAGAAAGGAGGAAAATGGAAGCTGATTTTTTGACTGTCTGGCCTATAAGGATGGAAATCGACCCGATCCTAGCCCCACAGTCAAGGGAGAATACAGGAGAAATCTTTGCGAAGGTAGCACAAGAACTTGAATTGGAATTGTTCCGCCAAGTCGTGCAATGGCATTAATGAGCTGGAAGCGCCTGCCATACCTGAACTTTGCTGCAGATGGCCAACGTGCCTAAATTCAGACTGGAGCAGACCCTCCTTTGTTCGAGATGCTATCATACATGCTAATCGAAAGATCTCACTTTCTTTGGACAGAGATCTCCGTGAAATTGTGGAAGGAGTCTCGATCGATCTTTTCTAGGAATAAAATATATATTTTCAGCTTTCAATATCAAATCAAATTCACAAAATTAGAAATTGAAACAACAAACTAAAAATTAATTCTGCAAAAATTTACACAAGACTGAAATTTTTTAACTTTGGCTACATTCTGGGTCGGCAACATAAATGTTGCCATTTCATCATTTTCAATTTCAAAGTAACTAGATCTTTAGCAACTAAGCTAAACTAGTAGCCAGTGCAATTCTGATTGGCCTCGGAAAACTTCTGGGCTTGAAGGGAAGCAGCCTCTTCTGAAACCAAAGCTTGTATAACCAATGTCTTGACTTCCCACGCCGTGTAGGGATACCCTTTTCTGGCGTATGAATTTAGCAGCGCCGCCGTGGACTCTTTCACCAGCCGCGCAAATACATTATCTCCGTCGTCATTCCTCCCCGCAGCCTCCAGCAGCGTCAGATCGTATCTGTATCGTTCGAACGCCCGCGAACTGAAAACTTTGGACACCGTCGACATCTGAGGCACCATCTTCGGCCATGACTCTGTCCTGCTGCTCCAGTACCTACCATAAAATCAAAACTGTTAGTCGTTGAGTTAACTCGAACGTGCAAGTGAGATATAGACAGATATAGAGAGTTACTGGGGTGTGCATCTTCCTCTTGTTCTCGTGTAGATAAACCCCGGTGCTCGGTGCTGAGCAGAAGACGATTTTGCCAAGAAAACAAAAAGAAGAAGAACGAGTCGACTCAGTGGCAGACAAAACCTTCTCCCCATCTCCATCTGCATCAGAGAAATTAGGAATTGTTCATTTATTTATTCATGTGAAATATATGTCTCCTCGTAATCGGTGCCTTTAATTCAAAACAGAGATCTTGTCTCTTNCGAGTCGACTCAGTGGCAGACAAAACCTTCTCCCCATCTCCATCTGCATCAGAGAAATTAGGAATTGTTCATTTATTTATTCATGTGAAATATATGTCTCCTCGTAATCGGTGCCTTTAATTCAAAACAGAGATCTTGTCTCTTACTTGGAACCATCATTTTCAAACTGCACTTTTGAAGGGTAATTTTGTCTAAACACATCTCACTTCTTCCCTGTGAATGGACTACAACTTCAAATTCTTAGCTTATCCGTTACCCTGCCCACCTTTCTTTTTCTTTTCTTATTTTCTCAGACATTAGCATGTGGGCACCTTCTCATTTAGGGCCTGTTTGGTAAATATTAAAATCGAATTAAAATTAAAAAATTAATCATTATTGTTGATTTTTATTAGATGTGTGGGACCCATAACGACCATATTTTCAATTTTAATTTTTACCAAACAGATCTTTAGTGAGTCAATTCTATATATACAGGAATTACGATATGTTCGTTTTAACTATATTGCTCAGAGATACTAGTTTAATAGGTGATTGTATACATTCAAAATTTGAGAAATTGTGATTCGATATATATTAAATCGTTTCTCTAAAGTATTTTTTGTTCCAGCCATGTTGAAGACGTCCCTAGGATAGAGGGACATGTCAAGCAATAGGTTGAAGATGGGTTAAGGGGTGAACTGGGGGCGGATTGAGATAGTCGGAGAAGATGAAGCATTTTTTAATTCATTATTTTTGTTTTGAAAATTTTTTTACTCTTTACTTATACTATATATCGGTGTACTGAGTATATTGTAATCTTGCTCCGTCTCTTAATTTAAAAACGTAGAGATAACATAATATATTTGGTGGTGTTGGGTGGACGGGGTAAAGTAGGGATAGGTGAGGTAAGTTGGAGAAAAAATGATTTTCTCTCTCTTTTTTTTTTTTTAATTGTTTTGAGTGGGACTCATTTGTACTTTTTTGAAAATTTTGAGACCATGTATGCAATTATTTCTTTATTTTCGATTATTAAAGATGAGTAAATTCGTCATTTTACAAGACTTTAACAGAGAAAACTGACGGTAGGAATGATTTAGTAATGTTTGATCCAAATATGAAATGTGTCAAATTAAAAGGATATAGACGATTTGCGCAAAATAAACAAATTGATATGAGACGTCTTGTATTAATTATCCTTTGTAAAAAGCAATAACATGAGAAATAGTAATGATTATGAATATGCTGGTGAAATTAATTTTTGAGGTCGTGATAAAAAAAATAATAATATAATGGTGTGTTTGAGCCACGTTATTTTGAAATAATGTATTTTGGAATGGTAGAGTGATAAAAATGTATGGTTGAAAAAGAAGGAAAAGTTATAAATGTGATGAAAAATATTATTTTATTGAAAAATTTATGATTGAAAATGAATAGAAGAATGAAAATAAAAATTTTAATGTGGTTCAAAAAGAACTAAATCTTATGTCCAACTTTCTTGGATATAAATTGTCACACGAGACAAAAATAAAATAAAATAAAATAAAGAAAAGTTGAAGATAAAGATACAATAAAAAAAGTCGTGAATATAAGTACAATAGTGAAAAAATGTTGAGATACCTATAATGCAAATATATTTTACTCTGTTTTTCAATTATATTTTTTAATAAAATAATATTAAATGTAAATTTAAAAAAAAAATCTTTTTTTTTTTTTTTAATTCCGCATCATCTACTATTTCAAAATGGGAAAATTCATTCTTACAATAAAATGGACCCAAACATGCTATAAATAACAAAAGTAATTTTTAATTCAATAATTTTCAACTAGAGGGTTCATGCAAAAGTCACCATAGCTTCCACGCCAATTCCGACCTTCGAAAATGGCGGAACACAAACACTGTCTCTTTCTCTCTCTCTCTGACACCAAGATTTGGCGGTAGGCCGTTCATTCTGCCTATTGCTTTGCCTTTTCAGATACTTCTTTTCTCCATTTTTATTGAACCGTATTCTCCGCTGTTTAATAAAATTCATGACTTGAATTATATACTGTAAATTTGATGAGACAACCTGAGTTTGAAATCTTGTGGAATTTGATTCGTTAAACTTTCATGGTTTGTGTCGGGGATGTTTAATTTTGTTTACTTTTTAAATCTTTCATGGAATTCGATGTATTGCCATGATCATCATCATATGCGTTCTTCTTTTGTCTGTTTTTGGGTTCTTTTCTGAATTTGATTCGTTCTATTTGTTAAGGCCAGTTTGAGCCCCATTTTTGTTATGGCATTTTGAAATAGTAGATTCGCGGAGAAAGCTAAAAAATTTTGGGCTGCTTGTAATATTATTTTATTGGAGATGATATGATTGAAAAGAAGTGAGAAAAAGATTAATTTTGAAAAAAAAAAAATGGGGGATGAAACAGGGGCTTAGTATTGATTTCAATGACATTTTTCTGAAGTTGCTCCACTTAGAAAATTATGGGTTTTCGAACTTTACCAAATTCCGCTTTGTTTTCATTTTTGTAAAATGCAACAATCCTTAGTTTTATAGCTCTCCAAATTTTCTGAATGTGTATACAGTCTCTTGTTATTGAAATATTTTGATTTCTAGACAAGTATAATATATGTTTGTTTTTGGTATTTTATACATCGTTCCTTATTAGATACACTGTACTAAAGTTATGTTTTTGTTATTGGAAGGTTGTGAAATTGGGGATGAAATGAATCTTGTCAACTTAAAATGAGACTTGTTTAGGTTGCTGTCCTGTCTATGTAGTGCCTCTTAACCAGAGGGAAAGAAGTTCATGGATTCAGCGAGGAGTTGGTTCCAGAAGTTTCAACCACAGGATCGCTTGAGGTCGTCAAGTAAGAAGGATTCAATGGGAAGTGGAAGAGAAGATTCAAATCCGCTTTCTTCTGAGGAAGCCTCGAATCTCACTAAACAGAGAGCCGCAGCAGCGAAGCAGTACATAGAAAATCATTACAAGACTCAGATGAAGAATCTGCAGGAGAGGAAAGAGCGGTATGGCACATGACCTGAAAATTCATGCTTCTTATTTTTGTATTCACTAGATTTTCACAACTTAACAGTACACGGTTGGTATAATTAGCACTTGCATATCAATGGAAAGGCATAAACTGGTACCTACCCAATGTTTATTAATTTAGGCACTTATATTTCTAGAACTAATACACTCAAAAGCAGTAAGCAACTTAGCATTTGAAGAGTTATATAAGAACACCTGGGGCAAATGGTATTAAAATTTAGGTCTGATATGTAAGGTCCATGTTCATTAGCACCCATGAGCAGATATCGCAAGTTTCAAAAAGTTTAAAGATTGAGATCGATGTACTTCTCCTCGCAACTTTTTTTTTTTGTTACTATGGGAAATATTTTAACTAGAATCAGGAAACATGAATTTTTGCCTTTCATTGATTTTTTCTTATCTGTATACTATTGTGTATTCCTCTCTTTTGGAGTTTTAGTTGCTTTTTGACATTATAACTTCAGATTGGTAGTGTTGTATAAATTCACCATTTTCTACTCCTGGGGTACATGTAACACTGTTTTGAATTTTTTTGCTCAAACAGTCGAAACTTACTTGAACAGAAGCTAGCTGACGCTGATGTATCAGAGGAGGATCAAAGTAACCTATTAAAATTTTTAGAGAAGAAGGAAACTGAATATATGCGTCTTCAGAGGCACAAAATGGGTGTTGATGATTTTGAGTTACTGACAATGATAGGGAAGGGTGCTTTTGGGGAGGTAAAAATCATTGATGAAAATATGTCTGTTTTGATTTCCTCACTTTTGATAGTTAGTTTCACAATTTCTTGTTCATTTCTGTACCACAATTTGTGATAGTGCTATTTTATCTACCTTTTGGCTTTTTTGCCGTCGCTGGGCCGTTTGCCCTTTACCAAGCAGGAGTGATTATCTTGGTGAGGCAAGGAAGCATAATTAATCTTCTCTTCATAACCCTTCATAATCTGTTAGGCATGAGGGAAATTTCAGATCATGGGTCCTTCTTGGTTTCAGTTGGGGCATGAGTAATTTTGTATCCAAGTGCATATAAAATAAAGAACGGCATTGAACTTTCTGAAGCTTTCCCATGGCCCCTAGGCCCTAACCTGCACACAGATTGTGAACAACTGAATCAATTTGCATTAAGGTTGCAGAACTTGTTTGATATTTCCACTTTTACGTTTGATGTGGCCTTCCTCAGCCTGGGGACCATCTCTTTAAAAAAAAAAAAAATAATATTGGGATGGTCAATAACTCTCTACTTGGTTATGTTGAGACATTCAGAGTCCCTAAGAATCTGCAGTTCCACATCAGAAGTCACGATCAATTGTTCTTGTATGAATCTTACTACTGTTTCAACGGCCACTAGATTTTTAGCGAGTACTAAGAATTTTAGTGATTTGAATTGTCAATAAAATAAAAAGAGGCTTCAGTCTTCACGTAGATGGTTATTCTTTAACAAGTTACTGTTGCATTTTAACACATTTTACTTGTCAAAAATATTGAAGGTAAGGAAGCTACAGAAATAGTTTGAAGTACAAAGCTACTCTTACAACATTTTAGTAAAGCTACTTTTACCACATTTTTGTATGAGTCTACCAATTCGTTGTTCGTAAAGGGTTTACTGTTTCCTGATTACTTTGTTACTGTATAAAACAAACAAAATGTTGGTTTTATACTTGTTTATCAGGTTATATATTTAGCATAAGTAACACCGGGTTGTATTTCCTTCTCGGATCGTAGCTTGGGATACAGCAAACTTGACTTGGATATATAGATTTTTCTGTCAAGATAGGATTGTTAGGGAAGTTTTTTGGGATGCTTTTCCTACTTTATATTTTTCTCTGTGTATATAGAAATTATCCATTTATTATTTGATATTACTTGTGCAAATTTTGCACGCCCTCCAGAAATATATGAAAATGAAAAGGTAAAGTTACTTTTATAGTGTGGTGAAAGAGATAACTTAATTGTTCTGTAGAAATTGTGATGAGGTTGACATCATAAACAATTTCAATTTCATACTATCCTATAGGTTTTTTTCTTCTTTTTTTTAATGATTTCAACCATACAGTGTTGATCAATAGACAGTTGGACACATTATTAGTATGGAAGAGACTTAAGCTCCTTCATTAACCTAAGAGTTCTACTCGTGCCTGTTTTGTATTGGTGATTTACTTATGCGTCTCCTCAAGCCAGAAACTTTGTTGTTTTGGCTTAATAGGAGACTGCATTGGACAATTTTTTTTTTGTTTTTTACTGTGTACTTTTTGGATACCGAGGCTGACTGTGTAAAGCTTTCCTCTTAAAAAGTGGGATCTTATATATTTTTGTATATTACTGTGAACATTTTCGTATCTAACTAATAGGACCGCCTGAGCTAAAGTGCTTCATATCATTCCTGATTGACAGATAATTTCATATATAAAAGCTAAAATCAAATTCCTAATGATTTGCGCCTTGTTTATATACAGGTTAGAGTTTGTAGGGAAAAGACAACAGGTAATGTATATGCAATGAAAAAGCTTAAGAAATCGGAAATGCTTCGTAGAGGACAGGTATTTTATTATTGGTCTTCAAATGATTTTGATATGGTTCTGTCTACCATATTACTGATCCTTAGATTCTGAATCCTATTAGGTTGAGCATGTGAAAGCTGAAAGGAATCTGCTTGCAGAGGTGGACAGTAATTGCATTGTCAAACTCTATTTTTCTTTTCAAGATGAAGAACATTTGTATCTCATTATGGAATATTTGCCTGGTGGAGATATGATGACCTTACTTATGAGAAAGGATATTTTGACTGAAGATGAGGCGAGATTTTATGTAGCAGAGACAGTTTTAGCTATTGAATCTATCCATAAACATAATTATATACACAGGTTTGTGGATTACTGGCTTTACTGCCTGGCTTCTGTTTATTCAGGTACTTCAGTTAGTCTGACTTCTTTTCTCAACATTTAATTTGCTACAGAGACATTAAGCCTGACAACTTACTACTTGATAAATATGGACATTTAAGACTGTCAGATTTTGGCCTGTGTAAGCCATTAGATTGTAGTACTCTACAAGAGGACTTTTCGGTTGGAGGAGATAGCTTCAACAGAACTTCAAGAGGTGATGAACGTTCTGCAGTTCCAAAGCGTTCTCAGCAAGAAAAATTACAACATTGGCAGAAAAATAGGAGGATGCTTGTAGGTGTCATTTTATTTTAACAGAGATCTGACTGGGAATTCATGTTTTTTTACAGCTCATCTACTGAGAAATATCCTATAATTCAACTTGAAAGAAACTCTTATTTGCTGGTTACCTATCTAGTATTTAATAAACCATACACCGTCCATCACTCTTGACATTGACCCATAGTATGAATAAAAAAATTTCGTGTGTTGTTTTGCAGACTAGATCTTGGGTGCTTGGAGCCCACAGTTTTATAATATCTCATATTTTGCTACTGCAGGCTTATTCCACAGTTGGTACACCTGATTACATTGCTCCAGAAGTTTTGCTGAAGAAAGGTTATGGAATGGAATGTGATTGGTATATTTTTCATATAACCTTGGGTTTCATTTATATATATATTTTTTAATTATTCTGGAAAATACATGAATCACTTTCCAAATGTACATGTCGGTAAACTTGGATTGATTTTTTTCCCATTCCCTTAGGAGCTTGAATATGAACTTAAAAAACAAGAACATTATTTCAGTGTAGAATCGAAGTAAGGGTCAAGTCCTAGAACTGACGTGTCTGCTTCTGTAGTTTGTTAACATCTTATGTGAACTTGTTCCTTCTCCTTGGAGCAACCTCATTGTATGCAATCATTTTTCCTTCAAAGAAAGAAAATGAACTAATATTTTTCAAACAAGTCTTGCTCTCCCCTGCCCCCTGCTGCATTGTCCCCAAAAGAAGGGAAGGCGGAATAGATTATATGCTTATGTTGATGAACAATGAGGTTTGTCCATATTATGTAGGTGGTCTCTTGGTGCTATAATGTATGAAATGCTTGTGGGATATCCTCCATTTTATTCGGATGATCCCATGTCAACATGTAGGAAGGTAAGCAGGGGAGCGATGCTAATCTAGATGTGATTTTGCCACTATAGATGCGAATTCTTGTCCTGGAATTTTCTTGGAATTAATAATTTATTCTTATCATATGAGTAGATAGTGAACTGGAGAACACATTTAAAGTTTCCTGTAGAAGCAAAACTTACTTCGGAAGCAAAAGACCTGATTGGCAAACTACTTTGTAATGTGGACCAGAGGTTTGGTTCAAATGGCTCGGATGAAATAAAGGTGTTGTGTGGTGTGTCTTACTTTATGTTCTTGAATTCCAGTAGCCAATGGAAAATTATCTCAATTACCTTGCTGCTTGTTTAATTAGGATCATCCCTGGTTCGAGAGAATTGACTGGGACAAATTATTTCATATGGAAGCTGCATTTATTCCTGAAGTCAATGATGAATTAGACACCCAAAATTTCGAGAAGTTTGACGAGGTATTGTTGCCCCTCCCAATGAGTATATGCATTTTCGTTGTAATTTTTTCTATGAAACAGATGTGTATTTGATCGCAATTGATCTGCTGGCTGCAGTCTGAGCACCAAACTCAATCTTCGTCGAGATCTGGTCCATGGAGAAAGGTACTAATGCCAGTGCAACTTTGTGAACGTAAATTTGGACACATCTACTTCTTTTTCTCCCCTCAAAAAATATAGTGCACGTTTAGGAAGTGATTAGATTAAAACTTAAGTGATTATAAGTTATGGGTCTTACGGAATGTATGGATAATGAGTGAGCAGTAGTTGTTGTAACTACGAGATGAGTGGATATAAAGTATAGTCATAATTATTTAATCACTTCCTAAACATGCTCTTAGATGCAGTGCAATAATGGAATTCCGTTTATGCCATTGAGAGCTCCAAGATAATATGTACTATAGCTTTGGCAGTTGTAGTGCTTTCATTTTATCACGTTGACACAGGAAACTAGGTTTTCAAAATAGTTTCAACATAAGCTGGTATGGTGAAAGGTTTACTTTATGCTAATTTTTCCTGAAAGCTGATGTTTGTTTTGACTTAGAAAGTCAATCAAACATTTTGTCAAAGCAATAAAATTTATATTTATAGACTTTATTGAAAAAAAAATATTAGAAATATTAATGATTCCCATTTCAATTGGCATGGATTTTTCAGACAGAGTTCAAAAGGTAAGTATTTGATGTGACTTTTCAGTTTTGCTCTTAAAACTAGTTTTCAAGAATCATTCTTAGCCACAACATGTATCACAGGAAAAATGCTTTTGGAAGAAAATGTCTATGTCAGGAAGGAGGACAATAATTCTAGACAACCCAGGAAGGAAATAAGTAAATAACATTGTATAATCTCGGTCAGAGGGATTATTATCTTGATGCAATTTTGAAAAATGAAAAAAGGTTCACGAAATATTATCAAGCCATGCTTGGAATACGAGTTAGGATTTCATTGAAAAGCCACGCTCAAGTCATTTTTTAATAGAGTTGTTATGTTGGAGGGTATTTTTGAAGTCTAGAATCCAATTTAAAATACAATTGAAGTCACACAAAGCATGGCCAAGACTTGGATATGTTATGTTGCACTTCTCCACGGTTACTTTTTCCTTGCGAAAAAGAGTGCCAATTGTTTACTTTGTCTGCAAAACATTGTTCCGTGAAGTCTATGTACACCAAGCTCCCACTTTGATTGCCTGCCTTAAGGTCTTTTATGCTATTTTATATTTGTAGGTTTTCCTTTTGGTGTTTACGTGGCATTATTAGTGTCCTGAAACATTTTAAGAGCTCTTATTTTTCTTGACCCTCGTGTTCTCCGTTCAAGCTTATTTTCTTTCCTTCCTCTGCCAGATGCTTTCATCCAAA
Source organism: Fraxinus floribunda (assembly GCA_903798395.1). Lineage (NCBI taxonomy): Eukaryota > Viridiplantae > Streptophyta > Magnoliopsida > Lamiales > Oleaceae > Fraxinus > Fraxinus floribunda. The sequence goes on along the minus strand of CAIGRS010182801.1, from coordinate 5,576 downwards.
GACATCAACTTTGTTGGGTACACATATAAGAACTTTGAAATAGTGAATGACTACCAAGTACCAGGAATGGGTATATCTCTCTCTCTCTACGTGTAATGCACTTGGGGCTCTGGCAAAAGCTTACTGCAATTTATTTTTTGCTACTAGTGTTCTCTCTTAAAAGCATTTTAGATCTCTTTTATCTTTCTGTAGCTGAACTGAAGAAGAAAAATACCAAGACAAAAAGGCCAACAATCAAGACACTGTTTGGTACGTACATGCCTTCTGTTTACTTCTGTGAGAGCATACTCAAGATTTCAGATACAACCTTGATGCATTTACGATTTTCTAATTATTTTGAGATTACTAGTATAAAATTTGCATGGTGGCTTATGTTTCAGTGTTCTGAGCCACTTGGAGTCGGAACACCTCAGAACACATGATTTTGTAATTTGAGTCTTTTTCGTAACAATGTTTTGATAGCTGGATAGGATTACAAAGGAAGGAAATAGAGGGATAGTAACTGTTCTTGTGTCTTATTGAACAATGGTAGAAAATAATAGCACACGTATAGAGAAGAAGAAAGATAGGATGCGGAATTTAATTTTGCTTGCCTTCAATTCTCTTCTCGAGTTTTCCTTTATTTTAGCCAAAACATGAGTTACCAGTTCCTTTTCTTTCCTTCCTTTAGCATCAATCGTTCCCACATAAAATTAGATTCATCGATCAAGAACAGGTTCATTGGTTCTCTATTCTAATGCATCTGGTTTCTGTGTTTACCTTATTAACAGAGGACGAGTTAGAAACATCAGAGAGAGCAAGTCAATCATCTCAAGGAAGCTTTATGAATCGCTGTCCTTACCAACTTGAAGATTCTGAAAAGCGAAATAACAAGTCCGAGTAATTTTGCCGTTCCAGTTCCTAAATCATATTGGTGGTTCTTGTGCCATTCGTCCATGGATAGACTGCTTGAAACAAGTTTGGATGCTTTTCTATCTTTTCTTCTTAGCCATAACTGAAATGTGATTATTAACACATTTTGTTAGAAATTTATTCTTTTTATTTTTTTATCACGTGTTTAAACCACATTATCATGGTACTCAAGAACATTCAGTGTAAATTCTGTATGAAAATTTTGTTTAGGTAATAATATTTAACTAAATTTTGATGTTCTGGTTTGACAAGAGCTAAAACAGGAGGCTAATTAATTGGAAGGAATCAATTGCTTTAACGACCATTTGAATTAGTTAGCCTTCGTTTGGATACAAATTTATAAATTCAGTTAAAGTCAAATGTTAATTTCAATCACATTTTCATAACCAATTATTATCTCCACATTTTATGGACTTACTGTTATTCATCTTTATAAACCATTTATACGGAGGCGCACAACTTTAGTGAATCTAAATAGTTCACAAAAATACTTTAATGACCAATTTGATATTTGACTCGAACTACATTGACCATTCTTGACATTAGCTCCTAACACAAACATAGATATGCTAAGAGGTTTGTGAAGAAATATTGATTCATTTCGTTATTGAGACTTCTACGAACACTTGGTTATGGACGTAGGCACATGTCCATTCCAAATAGATATACAAAGCCAACTAGGCAATAGTCTAGGGCCTCAAAACTTATATGGGGAAATTTCATAACTAAAGGCGTGTTGAGTATAACTCAAAATCCAATTAAAATTGAAAATATAACCGTTATTGGATCTCACTCGTCTAATAAAAATCAACAATAACGATTATTTTTTCAATTTTAATCCGATTTTAATCTCTACCAAACACCCTCTAATAGGTTAAGTTTTACCCATTTCAAATTTAAGAGATAAAGTTTAAAATTTTAAATTTTAAATTTCAAATCTCGGATTTTTTAAAAATTTATTTATAAATTAATTAATTAAACATATATTTTATTAATTAAATATATTAAGCTCACAATTCCATATAATTTAATCACAAATTATATATAATTGGTCACAAATCATAAATTTTACATGTCACAAATTATTTTACGGTCACAATTTGTTCATTGGTCACAAATAAAAAATTGAAATATCACAAATTATTTTACGATCACAATTCAAAAAATTTATATGTTATAATTTGTTCATCAGTCACAAATAAAAAATCTTAAGTCACAAATTATTTTACGGTCACAAACAAAAATTTTATGTGTTACAAATTATTTTACGATCATAATTCAGAAATTTTATAGGTCACAATTTGTTCATTAGTCACAAATAAAAAAATTTATTCGTTACAATTTATTTATCGATCACAAATCACAAACAATATAAGTCACAACTTAGTAGACAATCACAAATTGTTAAATTATCGGTCAAAAATTAGGCCGCGCATTATTTTTTTGTCACAATTTATCTTTTTCATTGGTCACATATTGTTTATTAGTCACAGATTAACAAATTTAATGGTCACAATCAACACTTGTGAGTTGTGACAACTACCATGCCACTCCCTCTAGCAGCACCACCGCCACTTTCGCCGTCAAAATCGCCACCACCACCTTCTGACATCAACACAACCACTTCAAACTAATCAACACATCGTAGAAAAACATCACTACATTGTCAAGCCATTCCACCACCATCACGACAAACCCATCACCACCGTCGTCGCCCCACTGTTGCTGCCACCAACAAAACTACATCCACCACCACCTCGCACCACCCCACAACCTCACTAACATCGCCCGCATCACCGCTGCCACACATGACCATCACTTCCTCAAATTCATCACCACACCATGACCACCATCTACACTACCACCGTCAACCACAATGTGCTACACCCAACATCTATACCACCACCAAAACAACAGGACCTCGCCACCGCCGCCCCCATCCTACAACCTAAAAAAAATATTCAACTCTATCATCATCTCCGTCACCGACCACTACACCACCGCCCAACCATCATTAAAACACACAGAACCACCATGACGCCAACCAGGAAAAAACCCTCCAGATCAGAAACCACCGTACCCACCACCACACTCAAACCACCGCACAGATCGCAAACCTCCACCGCACAGATCGCGACGCTACCCAAACTACTGCACACGTTATCAAAGAAAAAAAGACGAACCAACCCATAGATCGCGACACTACTGTTCACAGCTGCGTCGGTCGGCTTTGCAACGACAACCTTGCGAGTTCTTCGACGACGACGGTTGTGGAAGGGGAAGAAGAGAGATAGGCGATAGAGAGAGAGGAGGGGAAGAAGAGATAGGTGAGAGATGAGAGAAACAACCAGGAGGAGAGAGTAGGAAAGGATAGAGGGATAATGAAGATGTGATAAATGATTTGTAATTTTTAGGGTTTGGGTAATTGTAATTTACATAAAGATGAATTAATATCTGATTTTTTTTATAAATAAAGTTTATATCTGAAATTTGAAATTGGAACTTTAAAATTCTGATTTTATGTTAGGGAACAATACATAAAACATTTTTTTAGTATACACCATTTCAAAATTAAGGATAGAGGTTTTAAATTTCAAAAATCAAGTTTTCATTAAAATTTATTTATGATTTAATTAATAAATATATAAATGTTGTATTAAATTACAAAAATCAAGTTTTCATTAAAATTTATTTATGATTTAATTAATTAATTATATATTTAATTAATAAATATATATATGTCACATATTTATGCAATTTGCTCACAATTCAAGAATTTAAGGTCATAAATCAAAAAATTTATAAGTCACAATTTGTTCATCAGTCACAAATCACAAAATTTATAAGTCACACAACTTATTTTACGGACATAAAACATCAAATTAATTGATCACAAATTATGTCGAGGTCACAAATTAAAAATTTTATACGTCACAATTTAATTCATTGATCACGGATCAAAAAACTATAGATCATAGTTTATCAATGGGTCACATATTTCCAAATTTCTTGGTTACAAATTATCCAAATTTAAGGTCACATGTTAATAATGAGTTACAATGAACCAAAATGTCGGTCATATACACCAAACACCCCACCTCATCCCCGATCTTTCACCAATATTTGGTCACAAATCAAACAAATAATTGGTCACAAATACTACCCCTCCCCCTCTCCCCACCCCCACCCTCACCCTCACCCTCACCCTCACCATCGCCACAACACCACCCAAACCACGACTGTCACCCCCCTCACAATACCACCACCACCACCACCACAATAACAACAAAAAACAACCACACACCAATCGTCTCCTGCACCGCAACACCAAAAAAACCACCACCATCGCCGTTCATGAACCACTGCCACAATAACAATAAAAAATGACCAAAACATATCCACCACAAATCTATTGCCACAGATCCATCGCAGATCTGCCACCATTGCCGCCCAAAACATACCACTACCGCACACCACCACCGCCTCATCTATCTCCATTTACACCACACCCACAGCAAAACATGAGAAGAGGAGGATGGAGAAGAAATGAGATGAAGTGATAAACCATATCACTTTCATCTGTCGGGTGATTATCCTCTTCATCATCCTCGTCGAGATTCAAGAAAATTGAGAAAATCCTCAAGACTGAATCTGTGTCATACAATGGGCTGTGGTTGTTTCCATTTAGATTTGCACGAATGAGAACATCTTCTATAATTCCCCGATCCAATTGCAAGCCAGGTTATAACACAACAACTCTAATTCGTTTGCATCTTTGTTCATTATTTAGGTCTTTGCTAGATGGTATAAAGCATATGAGTTGTTGTTCTGGGCCAAACAATATGGCACATGAGTAGATGTTCGGGCAGCAAAAACACTAGTGAAGAAGTTGAAAAGACCGGTGATCGAAAGTGTTGGTGGAAACGTCCGGCAGCAGCAGCGACTGCAACTACTGGTATATGTGATGACCTCTTTTAGCAACGGAGATTGAAAAGGATCCAGCTTATATTCTTGTTGGGATCTTCATTAAGTGGAGGTCAATAGGTTAGCAGAGTTGTTAGATGACGTAGCAGTGAATTAATTTAAAGATTTTAACGTTTTGATTGGTGTTTTGTCGCTGAACTCATTTAAAGTTGCTTGGCGGTGAATGGAGGAGAGGGGATACTATGGTTGTCACTTTTTTTCTTTTAATTTCTGTCACTTTATTGAGCTCATTCGGTTCCAACGTTTTAATTGGTGTTTTGTCACGTTTTTGAGTGTGTGTCATTTTCTTGAGTTTTTATCACTTTTTTAAATGGTTGTCATTTTTTTTTTCCTGTCACTTGAAATTTTTGTCACTTTTACATTGTATGTCACACATAACTTTAAAAAGTGACCGTTTGTTACTTTTTTTTGAATTTTTATCACTTTTTTGATTACTTGTTAGTTTTTTCTATTTTTTCACTTTTTTGAATTTATATCACTTTTTATGTGTGTGTCATTTTCTTTTTTGAATTTGTCACTTTTTGAGTGTATGTCACTTTCTTTGAATTTTCGTCACTCTCTTTTTTGAAATTTTTTTTTTTCACTTTTTCTATTTTCTCACTTTTTTGAATTTGTGTCTTTTTTTTAGTGTATGTCACTTTGTTTGAATTTTTTTGTCACTTTTTTTTTCTCTCATTTTT
>CAIGRS010182786.1:0-10662 GCA_903798395.1 Fraxinus floribunda | reverse complement strand
GAGCCACGAGCCGAGCCGAGCTCGGCTCGTCTACGGACGGGTGAGCTCGGCTCGGGCTCGTGCTCGTCTTTTGACGAGCCCGAGCGGCCCGTGGATCGCTACAGTACGAGCCGAGCGGGAGAGCCGACGAGCTACTCGGCTCGATTGCCACCTCTAACGTTTTTCAAGAGTTTTATCTATCCTGCACTACTTAAAAACCCCCTATTATGAATACCAAATGGTCATTACATTTTTTGTGTGGTTGATCAGCATTTTACATCCTTATATCATTATTCCAAAATTTAAGAACACATCCAAATATTTAGATTAACCTTTTAATTATTGAGATCAATCATCCACAAGTTTGGAAAAAATATCAAATTTATATAATCCAAAACACCTACTTCCTAGATATCACTGGGAATGTACTTTTTCAATAGCTTTAAGAGGTTACTGAATATTGAGGGAGGTTGGACCAGAAGCACATGAAGAGTACAAGGACGAGGCGTTCTTGGTGTTCCACAGGAGATAAACAATTCCAAAATATTAGGAGTAGGTGTGAGTGAAGCACGTTGCGGGTCTTGGAGATTGTAGGAATTAGATCAGCGAGTCTAGTGAGTTTTCTAGGTTAGATCATACGGTCACTTCTTATTGTCTATAGCGGAAACTACTGGTTTGGTCCCGGAATTTTTACTCAGTTAAATTAAAAAGTGACTTGTTGCTTTTAATTGATAAATTTAATTCCTCGTTATTCACCTATTAGGTGATTTTAGGTTGAACTAATAACTATCATTTTGTAAGAAAAACAAATCTTAAAAAACAAACCTTTGTATTTGTTGGTGGTCTTTGTTCCTATTAAATAGAGACCGGAGTTCTGCTCGACGCGAAGTTGGTAAATGACCTGACTAATTACGGGAACAGTCGATTTCAATGATTATATCTCACGGATTGACGCAATGCATAACAAGAATTTCAAGTGAAAACTTTAAGAACACCGAAACTAGAATCAGAATAAATAAATATTCTCACGAAATTTTATTAATGTCAAGATGGTCAAAAAACAAATAATTAACACTTTATTTATAAATTTAAAAGAACTAAAATTGAAACGAATTCGAAATAAAATAAATGACAAAAATAACAATAAAATTTTAAAAGCAATTTTTGAGTCTTAAACAAACTCGGATGGCTAAAACATATTATGGGCCCAAATCGGAGCTCGAAAGTCAAATTTGCAATTTTCTGTTTCTCTTTTTGGTCCCACCATTCTTCAATTCACTCGGTCATCTGTTCTACACAAGGATGTAACGTTGTCACCAAATTGCACCATGCTCTTTGTTGCAGGACTTGAGCAGTCTTTTTGTGTATATCAGGATCGAAGTTTTCTGGAAATTTGTCTACTTCGGTAGCTAAACCTGTAAACCCTGAGCAAAATGTCGAAACTACTGTTCATCAAATGTGCAGTACAAGTTATCCTTCGAAGTCTGCCATCAAGTCGAGGCAGGAATTGTCAAAGGTACACAACACTTGGTTCTATTCTTTGATTTTATCATGTTATGTTCTTTTCTCATTTTTTGTTGTTCTACTCAGGCTGAAAGGGAAGCACAAAGGTGTCGTCGTGTCTTAGCAAATAGAGAATCTGCTAGGCGGACAATTCACCGCAGACAGGTACGCTACATGGGCTTCACATTGTCTAATTGTGGTTACTAACTACACTTCTTACAGACAATAGGGTTCTATTCATCTTCTCCTACTCGCCTTTTTTCAAATTGTCCTGCCTTTGCTGGAATAATTACTCACATTTATATTTGTCCTTCCCTTCATTGATAATGGGACTTCATATAAGTTTTTGAGGAGTGTCTAAATGGACGAGTTGTAAAAGGGTGAAATCAGGATAATGCTATGATTTGTCGATGGTTTAGAGCATCCAAGCAAGGAACTTGAATGTTTTCATTCATCGGGAGGAAATCTCTGTTGAACTTGATTTCAATTTCTAGAACTTAATTGTATTAATCATGCTTGGTGTACATCATGTTGTACACTAAGTTTTACACTCTGACACGTGACAATACACCATTGTATAGTTTTTTTAAAAAAAAAGGTTTTTTCAACCAATCATTTCTTGACAACAATGGTAATGTCAAGCATGATGTAGAAAGAAGGGTGTACAAGTGCCATTATCCTAATTGCATAAATGTAAAAGTTGTTACACAGAGTATTCTGAGTAGACATCCTTTTGCTTTCTAAAATATGCACGTTGATCCCAATCCTTACTAGTATATAATGGGGAGCGATTTTAGCCACCAAGTTTGTTAAGTCGACTGCTTTATAGTCTCTTCTCATTTTGCTCTGGATAAGTTGATAAACAACACCTTTAGTGATAATCGGGTCCCACACGATATGTTCCTTCCTCCCCTTTCTCTTTCTTTTTATAGAAGAACTAATATGTTTCTTGAGGTTTTTGGTCACTCTCCTTTCTCAATTTCTGAGGAAATGGTTCATCACTCATGGTATTGTCAATTTGCTTTGGAGAATTATACAGCCTAAAATGCTTCCATTTTCTTGAATTATGAAATGGATTTTTTAAGTTATCCATTAGTGAATTCTCTGGGGTCCAATGGCACAGAAAGATGTAGTCATATAGTTTCGTTCAGAAAATGAGTAGTTCCACTGTATTAAAGATAATGACAAAATTAGAAGTCCTAATACATAATTAAAGGCTAAACGCCCCCTAATGACTTAAAGTGCAAGGAAATAATTAAAAGATAACAAGGCTCAGCTGCCTTATTTAGTTGTAGGATTGGACTGCATCATAGGGACTGCATCATAGGGTGGCCTTGTGATTCCAATTGATGCTGCCTGGATCGAACTTTATTATGAGAGTTTTAGTAGACGTGGCATTCTAAAAGATAATCGTATGCAGAAGAGACCCTGTGATTGGAAAACAGAAAGAATACTGTGATGCATGCCAAAAAATTAATTCAAAAAGTTCAAGAATATAAGCATCTAATGACGCAGGTTGGCCTATTTTAAAAGTTGGCTGGCTATAATTTCTTTCCACATTGGGAATATATTTGTGAAATCCTGGTTGTAAGTGCTAGGCTCCAATAACACCTGCCTAGATTTGAATATTGCAGGTATAGATTTGGTAGAGGTTTGCCTATTCTTACAAAGGTTTTCCTGTCGAAATAGATTGTGTTACTTTTTTCTATAGTTCTTTGGTTTATTTATGATCTATTTCTGTCTGTATTCTTTGTTATGATTCTTATTGCTTTTTCTTGGAGTGGGATTGTAAACAGCAGCACTGTCCTTTCGGATTAGGACTGGGGTATTGTTGCTTCATATGCGTTGCTAGTATTATATAACTTACTCAATGGACATATTGTTTACATTATACCAGTTGATCATTTTATCTATTATAATCTTTTCTATTTTTATTATTATTTTTTCACTAGGCATTGTACTCAGAGCTAACTCAGAAAGCAGCTGAACTTTCAGCAGAAAATCAGCATTTGAAGAGGGTTGGTAGCATTTGTTTTCCCAATTTAATTTTTGGGCATGTCGCTTGATAGGACAAAGCACTGGAAAAGTCATATCACTTCTTTTAATATTTTCTCATTTGTGTTTCTTGAACTTGGTCACATTTCATTTTCTTACGCTGATTATTCAATTTTTTTATGAAGGAAAAGGAGCTGGTCAGAAAGGAGTACAATTCCTTGAAAACCAGAAACGAATGTCTCAAAGTACGTGTAAGGAACACGGATGAAAGGTAGCGGTCTTATCATAAGGAAATATCATCAACATTGCCTTTTCCCTTTGCAGATGGCTAAGAAAAAACAGGTTGAAACCAAAGAAATTCAAGAAGAGTCGACGTCTGCCCAGGTTGAGAAATCTACTTCTGCCTCAAGAACCCCTCCAGTTTTCGTCTGCAACCAACCTTTTGGATTACCCGTCTTTTGGCCTCCCGTTGGTCCATCTTCAGATGTTTTCCGAGTACAATGTGCATCGTATGATGATGCTGCCATGTCATCACAACTTCCTCTACAACTGAGGGATATGCTGTGTTCACATCCAGCAAAAGATAACTCCACGAGTCTTAGTAAGCTAGGAGCTCCTGTATTTGTATTCCCTGTACCTTGGCCTTTTCCTTTTCTCGCTCATAGTAGTACACTCAACTCCCAGCCAGCCATTAACGACAGACAAAATGAGAATTCACCCTGTTTACGATGCTGCACATGTTCCTCTTCAGATACTCCGGTGCATGCAGGCCACCACCATTTGTTGCCAACCACAAAAAAGATGCCAGAAGCTTCTCGTTCTATGCAAACCGTATCTCTAGGAAATATCCCTGGAACTAGTTTTAGTTTTCCTCCAGGTGATGGTGGTCAGCAATTGGAGCCTCAAACTAAAGGGGTTATCAATGTTTCTGCACCGCCAAGTTGCACCGTACAGACAGCAAGTTTTGGACGTTGCATAAATGTCCAGGTAGATGATTCTTCCGGTGTCAAAGCTCATTCTTCTGACCCTGAGCATATGGCAAAGGCTTTGCTGGACAATGAAAAAGTGATTATCTGGTCTAGTGGGAAGTCAAAGGACAACAGTGCATCAACTGAGGCCAGGAGGAAGAGGAAGGAATTGCAGAAACTGAAGAATCTCCATTGCCGTTATAATGGTACAAGCAGTAAAGCTTCTGGCAAGTGTTAGCGAAGAATACAAAATTGTATTCTCCTCTCAAAAGACAAGGACCAGAACATCTTTCAGGAAAAAGATCTGTATAGCGGCCTTTATATTTTGAAGTTAAGATATTTCGTTTCGGATGGATAGCTAGTAATCCTTGATGTATGATGGCCAGATAGATCTTTGTCATGTATAAAACGCGGAAAATTTAACACAAGGCTTTCGTCAATGATGCTTTTCTATGGCTCTTTAACCTTGTACTTCTAATTATCTGGGTAAATAAAGTAGAACACAACTGCTTTGAAAAGCAGAATCTGGCATAATATGGGAAATCATATGTAGTATGATTTTGAAAAGAATCACAGAAGTCATTGGAAGTTAGACGAGAGCTCGTGTCTTCAATTCTCGATTTAGTACATTGTGACATTTGGTTCTCCAGTTTGGTTCCCATTATTTGTCATTATTTGAGATTATAATTTTTGGCAGTGTTTTTTTTTTTTGAAGAATGTCCGGTTAAACAAGAAGAAATTATTTTATTTTTATATGTAATATTATTTTATTGATATGTTATTGAAAAATGTGTAGTCGATAAAAATAGAAAAATGAGATATAATTTTAATGAGGCCACATGGGTCGTGTAAGAGAATCTTAGTGGTGTGATTTATAGGACTTGATTTCATCTGCTAATCCAAAAAATTATCACAAGTTCAAAGGAAATTACGTGTTGAGTTCCATTGATATATTTGCAGAAGCCTGGAATCTTGAAAATGTAGCATTACATTGAAGAACATTTGGAATTTTATGACCTGAAGACAAGAATAGGACTCCTAACATTATGCTTGGAATCACTCCAGACTATTCTCCCAGAGAGAACCCATGATCTCTCCCTAAGAAATTTGCCCTTCACCATCACTTTGAAAGACCTCTTCTGGTTTGGGCTGTCGAAAGTCAGAATTTTCGGTACAACAGTGACAGAAAGACCCTTTGGAGACCTAATACTTGCTCTGTAGACTGATTTTCCAATACCAACATTAGTCACAGTACGATAAAATACCTCAGAAAAGGAAGTTTTAGAATTGTTCAGATAAATATGCATGGACGGATAGTTTAACCCGTCTGCTCCTTTTGCAACAGGGAAGCTTGAGCAATTGTATTTTTTGTTTCCAGTTAACATTGCTATAGCTGATCTGTTGTATCCTTGTCTGCAGAGAAAGCTAATGTAATCGTCGTATTGAATGTCATAAACTAGGCCAGGGTGCAGTGCGACTCTTGGATTTATTTGACCTGAGCCAGAGGCCAATTCTGCCCCCACTGGTTTGATCTTCATGCATTTTGCTGCAGCAACATGTCAACATTATATAGTCGGAAAATAAACACGCAGAGGTATGAACCTCCCTCGACAAATTTAGGAGCTTACCGGTGGTCATTAGAGCAGACTTAATTGCAGCAATGGACCAATCAGGATGGAAGGATTTGACATAGGCTGCTGCTCCCGAAGCGTGAGGGCAAGCCATCGATGTACCAGATATAATATTGTATTTCACAACCCTTTTGTCACCTTGTTCCGCTGTCATTGTTGTCAATTCAGAATAGGCCGCCAAAATATCAAGCCCCGGTGCAGCAATATCAGGCTGTCAGATAAAAAACTTGTAAAGAAACTGTAAAACAGAAGGAAAAAGTCGATTACGAGGAGTATATATACCTTGAGGATGTTTGAACTCAATGTCTGGGGACCTCTTGATGAAAATGAAGCAACGAAAGGCGCTGTCATGTTTGCAGTTAGCGTTTTGGAAATAACGGCTTGCGCAGACCTGAAATTAAGACAACTCAAGAAAATGATGACATTTTTAACAACTTGGAGACAGTAAAACGAATGGAAATAATATAACAAACCTAGTGGAATTGATGTACTTATCAATCTTTTCACCATCATTAACACTGACAAAAGTGCCTGGTATCAGATTAGGGAAGGCTATGTCTGTTGTAAATTCATTTGACATGATAATCCCAGCTCCACCTAACTCCCCGATGGTGAGGTCCTGACCGCCATTTCCTAAGCAATACACAATTTTTCCTTTAACTTTATTCTGGTTCAGAGTCCCGTAATCGCAGGCACTGTGACAGAACCATATATATCAGTAGCTATATATCAGCATTAGCCATTTGTTTTAAGAATCTAGATCTTTACCTGATATTCCCAAATGGATCTCCAGAAATATTTTTCGCGTGTGCTCCATTCGTTAAAGAGTACATACGCTCTTTTGGTTCAAATGTATTGATTGCAATACCCTGCGAAGAGAAAATGAAACATGTTATAGAATAATTGATGAAGGATTTATGTGGAGGAAGTAGAAGAGACCTACAGTAAAATTCTCTCCATTGCCCAATGTAACAGGGGCTTCAAATCGTCTGTCGATGCTAGTGGCAGCTACAGTCAAGATCCATGGTGCAACATTTTCTAGAGTTTCCAAATCAGGTCCATTATTTCCTGCTGCACATGAAGTCAAGATTCCCTTCTTCATGGCATGAAATGATCCAATGGCAATTGGATCTTTAAAAAAATCCCGAGGGTACCCTCCTAAGGATACCGATATGATATCGACTCCATCAGCAATGGCAGCATCGTATGCTGCCAATATGTCCATGTCTGTGCATCCCATTATCCAACATACTTTGTATATAGCAAGACGGGCTGATGGAACTCCACCACGAGCAGTGCCTTCGGCAATGCCATATAAGCTTGCACCATGTACAGAATTTCCTGCAGCAGTCGACGCGGTGTGGGTTCCATGTCCATCTGAATCAGCAGGAGACTTCTCTTCCTCTTGCCCATCGTTTTGAAGTTTGAAGAACTGAGCACCAATGACTTTGCTGTCAAACGAAAATAGACTCACAGTCAAATACACTAGCAATTTGCCCAAATTGGCATAGATCAAATGGTACATAACTAGCTAAGTGAATACATATATATATATATACACACACACTTGTAGCAGGTCCATAAGGGAGAATTACTTGTTGCATCCAGTGAAGTTTCCAGCCTTTATGCATTTGCCTTTCCATTTAGCAGGAGGAGGTCCAAAACCTTTATCATTGAAGCTAGGGGACTGTATCCATATCCCTAGATCAAAAAATGAAAAAGAACCAAAAATAAGCATAAGTCGGAAAAGAAAAGGCACAAGTAGAAATCTTTAAAAGAGCAAATTGGACTTTACCAGTATCCATGAGAGCCACAATCATATCGCTCTCAGTTTCCCGTTTCCTTCTCACCGTCAATGGCATCCCAAGAAAATCCCAAGATCTTGTCGTGAGAAGCTTCTGCACCTTGTTTTGAAATACAGAAACAACTCCTTCTTTCTCTGGAAAAATAAATCAATATCGAAAATGAAATGGTTCAAGAAAACTGTAAAAATCAGAAGATTTAATGCATTATTACATACTCGATAATATTTCGGCTTCATGAGGCAGCAATTTTGCCACAAATCCATTAAAGCTTCTTCCATAACTGTGTATCTTGGAATTTCTAGCTATCAGTTCACTGAAAATACAGAAACAAGAAAAATTAAACATATTTTCTTTCATATTTCAGTTTATCCAAAAGGCTTTCTATAGTATATATAGATGTTATTATTACTCTCCAATTGTTTCAGAAAGAAGGCTGTGGTGTTCATCTATCAAGAATTTCCTGTCCTCTGGCAATTCTCCCATGTAAACAATGTAAGGCTGCAATTAAAAAAAAAAAAACACTTTCAGAAATCACTCCAATTACATACAGATTTTCTTAATAGTATAAAATCACCTTTCGTTCTTCCTTGACATGGGATGCACTGATCTGGACTGCAATAATACAAAGATTGATAAACAAGAAAAGGAGATTATTCTTTGATGTCTTCATGACAGTTTGTCTGTGTGTTTTCTGTGTTGTGCTTTGTGCTTCTGCGTGGTGAATTAATAGAAATGCAAAAGAGAGAGTGAGAATTAATAGGCATTTAAAATGGATCTTCATCTGCGACTAGATTCATCTAGCACTCGACGTTAAATATTTACCACACGGATTTCATGCACAAGTGCATGCACCGATCAACTTGTACACGTATATACACATAATAACTATGGTAAAAAAAAATATTATTACCTGCCCAAGATGAAGGTAAAAAAATATGTATAACTCACTGGATCAAGCCTTGACTCAGTCTACAAGAGCTGGCAAATCAAACAGTATTGGGTCTAAAATAAGCCCTATCTCTCTCTTTAGATAACTTAAAGACTTAAACTTCTACTTTGGCAAAGATCGATCGTTCTCTTTAGATATACGAATCCACGATTTAGTATTAATCGACTAGTAATCTCAAGTTCTCCACTCGAGTTGGGTGAAATTTTACTTGGAAAAGGTTGTGCATCAAACAATTTGGAGATAAATGATAAGTAAAAAGGCAAAGAGTAATATTATTTTACATCACTGGTGTTAGACAACATAGGGTCTGTTTGTGAAATAGAGTTTTGAATAGTATTTTTTGGAGAATATGTAGTTGAAAAGTAAAGTAATTTTATTGGTTTGTGTGTAGAATAGTTTATTGAGTGAATATGTGGTAGAGATTGTTTACTGTACCAAAAAATGTTTGAGAAAATGGATGAAAAACAGGGACTAAATGATATTAGATGCGATGTATAATTAATTCACATAATTCTACATTTAATTGACTCATCACATAGGGCCACCTAAACTGGTGTTGTAATACCAATGATATTAGGCCCCCATTTAAGGTAAATTATTTAGACAAAAGAATGAAAATTTTTACCGTTAACCATCATTGAATTTGTTGACTTTTCATCTCTTGTGTGGGGCCCAGTTGTGTGTCCAACGACTAGAAATTTCATTTTAATAAACAACCATGCTACTCTTACATCTTTGGTACACAACTTGGTAGGGGAATGTGTACCAAGTTGTGTACCAAGGTGTGTAGGAGTAGCATTTTTCTTTAATAAAACAAATAATTTTCCTCAAACAAGGGCTATATTCAAAACTGAAAACATTTTAAAATAGACTGACATATTAGGGGTGATAAAGAATACGATGATACATAAATTTATAAGAAAATAAACTCATATAAAACAAGAGTAACAAAAATTATTTTCATTCCATATTTGATGTCATTTGCTTGAATTTTCCAGTTAAAATTCAGAATATTTTTAAGAAAAGTAGATTTGAATTAGATTAATCTCCACGCCCACCATTCACAAAGAATTGGATAGTCCAAATAGCCCAAGACTGTATAAAACAACCTGCTTCAAAAAAAGTTGGTGGCATGACCTGGTATCATACCCCATCTTATATTACAATCTTGAATCAATTATAAGAAATTAGTGGAATTTGAAAACTTATGTTCAAGCATTTGTCACTTTAATAGTAAAATGGACTCTTTTTTCTAACTGAGGAAAGAGGATTTACGTGCATCGAATGTGAAAGTCAGGAAATTCACATACTAGAAAAAAGTGAACAAATGCGATTAGCGCTTTAGTTTGCAAATATGCACGAGCCAAAAAAAAAATTTAAGTCTCTGTTTGATTTTGCTAAAAATCAGACATTTGGCAGATTTTAATAAAAATTATGAAATGTATAGTTAAAAATTTGATAAAAGTTGTCATTTTTATCAACATTTTTTTACAAATTCTTGAAAGAAAAAAAATAAAAATAATAAACCACTTTTTACAAAATTTATTTTCAAAAAATCTCGAACACTTATTTCACCAACCAATCTTTTTTTTTTTTTTTTCATTCATTTAAAATTAAATAATTGCGATTGGATAATCTTTAAACTTACGGCAGTTTGGGTTTTGACTTCCTTTTCAGGAATGATGCTAATTTTGAAAATAAATATTGGTTGCTTTAGTCTCCACAGAAATAATTGATGTAAGAATAATTTCACATGGATTTCTCAAATTGCGTACAAAGAAAAACATCTTAAAAATACGTCGATTGTCCTCTAAACGTGGATAAGGTCCAGT
>CAIGRS010182783.1:0-11658 GCA_903798395.1 Fraxinus floribunda | reverse complement strand
AAAAAGAAGAAAAAGTTACTGATGTGATGAAAAATATTATTTTATTGAAGAATGTGTGGTTTAAAATGAATAGAAGAATGAGAATGAAAAAAATAATGTGAGACAAACATGGGCTAAATTTTCCTTAGATTTGGACCAATATGCGACAGGACATTGACTAGCACATCTGTTGGATGCCAAAATTGACACTATGCCAACCCCACTCCAATTTGTAACCAATGCTTTTTTAGAGTATGTTTGGTTGTATTTAAGAGTAACTTTCTTAAAAAAAAATAAGTTGAAATATAGTTTCAAATAAAACCATTCTTATTAGTGAAAACTCTTTTAACTCTGAGAGTCACATTTGACAAAATAAGTTAAACTTATATTTATGCACAATTAAACATATCATTATTTCTCTACGGTAAGAGTTGAGTGAGGCTCAACTGAGATTATCGTGTCATACGAGATTGAATGTCCATTTTACTCCATATTACTTAACTTTTGAGAGAAAACTTGCTTATACTAAACTAAACTTGCTCGTGACAATCAATATAATATGCATGTTGAGAAAAAAATGTTGAAAATGTGTTAAATGTTGCGAGATGGGAAGGGTAAGGTAGTTAAAAATGTAAAACTAGATATAAACATAGAAAAGTATCAACGTTATTCTGGTTTGGATGGAAATTGCAAAATCAGTGAAGCCAAAGCACATTCCACGCAAAAAACTTAGCTCCTTAGCCTTTAATTTTCCTACTCTTTCGTTCTATAAGTTAAATACATCAATGAAAAGAAGGTTACGAGCATATTTGACACGTTAAACTAAAAAATACAACATCATAACGAATATTTGCAAATAAACTTTTAATAAATTAACATGACTTTTGTGGAATCGCAAAACTAAAAATGTTAGATTGACCATGAACTTCTCCCTCTAACCCCACAGCTAATGGAAATTGACTTAGTATCGGAGATATTCGTGTTATTTCGTTTGCACTAGATGTATGAGTTAGGAAAATAAGTAACCATGATGTATTAACAATATGGATTATTATTTGAATTTTTTTTTGATAGAAGTTGATGAAATATGTGGTTGAAAAGTTATATAAATTGTGACGTCCCATATAATTTGGGGCTAAAAGTGAATTTGGCCTATTTAAAAGTAGCAAAATTTTATCAAATAAGAACTAAATAACTTATAATTGATTAAGCAAATTGTAAATGTTAGATTATATTGAACAAGAATAGAAAGATGGCTCCATGTAGTGTCCTTTCAAAAATTCAAAATCAGTCCAAATTTAAGGTGAACGGGGAATAGCTTTTATCAACTTTGTCATGATTGTGCAATTCTTTTGACAAATCCACACTATCAAGTTGAAATTAGTCAAAATTGATTTAGATTCTGTTTGAAACCCATTTTTAGTATNTTCAAAATCAGTCCAAATTTAAGGTGAACGGGGAATAGCTTTTATCAACTTTGTCATGATTGTGCAATTCTTTTGACAAATCCACACTATCAAGTTGAAATTAGTCAAAATTGATTTAGATTCTGTTTGAAACCCATTTTTAGTATAAATAATTTTTAGAATAGTGATTGATGTAAGAAATGTGTGGTGGAAAAATGATGAATTTTTTTTGATTTGTGTGTAATATTATTTTATTGAAGAATGTGTGGTTGAAATGAAGAATGAGAATGAGAATGAGAAAGAGAATGAGAAATTAAATGGTGTCAAACGGGGGCTTATTATTCCCCTCAATTTCCGCCCAATTAGCTATAGTCAAAGCTTAAAAAGCACCCAACATGTTGAAAAAAAAAATTATTACATTTTTTTAAGGATTTTTTTCGTAACCTAGATATGAAAATACTATCTAGGAACAACTCGATCAATCACAATTTAACGCACCATCCATATTCAACTTGACTTTTTGTACACAAGAACGGAGCCAAAGCATCACTAAAAAATATTTAGGTTAGATTTTTTATATGTAAAAAAAAAAAAAAAAAATCATATAATTTTTTGAACTCAAGCCAGCCCTCTTAGCTCTGCCCTCATTGTACATTTTTAGTTAGTTGGATTTGATAAAGAAAATGTGTATGAAATTGTTAAATTGCGGCTACTGCCATTTACATTTTCAATTAGTTGGATAAAATCTTTATTTCTTTACATTATTGTCTCCAAGTTTCAATTTTACAAGAAGAGTTTGCTCTCCCCATATTCTATAAATTCAACTCCTGAATTTCTTAAAGCTCACTTGGATTCGAAAATTATCACTTGTCGACTCAAAATAGCCAACTTGAACGACCAAAGTGGCGAGCTATTGGAATCGAAGGAAATAGACCATTTAAGTAGGTACATCTCGACTTTTCAGAGGCAATATGTAGAAATATATATAATGTTTAAGGTGTAGTCTGGCTTATGATGGAAGGAAGTATTGGTCCAAAAAGGGAAAAAAAAAAAAAAAAAACCACTATCGAAATTATAAACCTTTCAAATTGATTAATGAAAATCCCTTCAAGCCCTAGTTAATTAAAGATATAAAAGAGTACAGGCCACTTTTTGATTTAAAAAACAAAAAAAAATGGAAAAAAAAAAAATCCTCCACTCTTCAGGAGAACTGGAGAAATAAGGGACACATAAGGGTAGGACTCTTGTACAGCGGACCCACAACTCCACTGTAAGATTAGACAAATGGGTGGTCCCAATGGTAAAATAAAATTGACAAATCAGTGATCAAACGGTAGATAAGAAAGGTGTGGGTCTCCATTTCCAAATCACTTTATATGCCAAATCAATTGACAAGACTAGACTACTGTACCAGAATTGCCGTCAAGTATCGACGCCGGCAGATTTTTCGTAAGAAGAAATTTATATTACAAGACATAAGTATATAGAAGGTGTTAATTTGTCCTCTTTACGACTTCTACCGTTGTACACAATTTATATAGGGTAATTAAGTTCATAATGTCCTTATTTTTTATTATTATCGTGAAAAACGTTTTTTTCTTTCAATATTTGATATTTTCAACATTATTTCCAATTTTCATCGAGCAAATAGTGAATTTCATCTATTTTTTCAATTAAAAATCATGAAATAACGAATATACCATTTTATTTAAATAAAACAAAAGGAAAAAGAAAGAGCTAAATACAACACTAATACTAATTTTTTTTTAAATAAAGTGCAAGTGAGTTCCAAATAAATTATTAAAAGGGTAATTAATACATAATATATATATATTTTACTATTATTGTGAAAAAAATCCCCATCTTTTATTTATTTTTGACATTTTAATCCTTAATTATACATTTAACTGAACAAATCATTATTTCTATTTATTTTCATCCAATTTCTCAATAAAAGTTGTGAAATAATTAATATGCACTCCTATTTAAATAAATAAAAATGAAAATTATTATTTTTAATAATTTATTTGGGACTCGTTTGTAATTTTTAATTTTTAATAATTTATTTGGGGTTTTTTTTTGCACTTTTTTTTAAAAAAATAATTTCCAATTTTTTAAATAATTTATCGAGGACTTGTTTGCAATTTTTTTAAAAAAATTGGAATTATTGTTGTAATTAGTTCTTTATTTTTATTCTATATTTAAATAGGAGGGTATATTCGTCTTTTTACAGTTTTCCGTTGAGAAATTTGATGAAATTTGATAAAAATGTCGGTTTGTTCAATCAAATGTGTAATTAATGATGAAAATGTTAAAAAATAAAATAAAAGGTAAGAACGTTTTTCACAATAATAGTGAAAGTAAGGACATGTGATAATTACCCTTCTGCTAATTTATTTGAAATTCATTTGCATTTTTTAAAAAATCGAGGACTTAGTTGCAATTAATTCTTTTAAAAAAAAAAAAATTTAAATAGAAGTATATATTCGTCAATTTAAAATTGTTTAAGTGGAGGAAAATGACCTTTTTAAGTAATGAAATGTGAAAATAAGAGTGAAAGTGTAAACAAAAATGAAATGTATGTCTAGGTGTAAACACTGTTAGAAAAAATTGAACCTTTCAGCACATCACTGAACATCTTCCTCCGACGTCTTTCAGCCATCAAATTCTTCACCGACAGACCCTTCTTCTTACCCTTGTGATCTCCCCCACTATCGCAAGTGATAGTGCTATTAGCATTCTAGCTACTTTTGCCATTTTTATCACTGGGTCCCCTCCACCTTATTGAACAATACTATTCTCCAGAAATTGATCCAAGCCGTAATTCAAATTTGACCCATCAATGCTTAAATCCTCCCCATCATCCCAAATACCATTTTTCCTCTTCCTCTCATTTACATCACTAAGTTCCCCCTTCTTGTCATAGCCTTCAAGGCTAGTAGAACTGTAGAACTTCGAGAATGATTGATTTCACCACCTAAATTCAAAGCCCCCGAATTGCTGACACTCCCCCTAGCAAGATTCGTCCTTAGAGTAGCCATTTTTTTTTTGTTTTGAAAGAATGTGGTTTGTGAATCTTGTGATCCAATTGAAACAAAACCATCAAGAGGTTTCAAAATCTTAGACCTATTAACAAACAATGGATTCATATTCATGGAACCCTCCCCAAATCCCATTACTCCAAAATTCCCATCGGATTGAGGTAGTTGAAGCAAATTATTTGTTGAAAAGTGACGATTAGAGCTCCAATTATGAGTGCTCATTTGGGATTGAGTACTCGAATCATTATAACCAGTATTCAGCATCCATATTTCCCTGATTTAGAACACTTTCACGAAACCCATTATCACAACCCATATCAAATGTCCCTCTAAAAGATTGATGTGAATTGGATTCATGAGTGTTGATTTTTGTGGTAGAAAATAATTTAGCCGGATGGGGCACAAAAGTTAATGGTATTACACACGGTTTGGCTATTCTTCAAATTCAATGATTCAACATCACATCACTTCAAAAAAATGTATGGGTTTATCTATTTGTAAATACAGCCCCCTCACAAGAGGGGGGGCCCATGCCTTTTTTTAAAAGCATGCCCCCCCCCCCCCCCTATTGTGAGGGGGCTGTGAAGCATGATGTGACTCTAGCACAGCTCAAAATGCATTCTCTCATTTTAATATATACCAAACACACTTTAAATTGAAGTTCAACTACTCAAATGAAACTCAATTGAGAAAAATTAAAATTCAGGGACCTAATTGAGAATTTGCTAATAGTTCGGTGACAGCAACCCTTGCCTAATCTCGAATGAATTTTTCATTATATTACCAACGACTACGTACCACCACATGCATATAGATATGGCAAAACACGAAGACCAATAATATTCACATTCTTGTATTTAAATTTAGAATTATTGAATTATAAGGTGGGTCCAAGCCTTACCATTGCTAGGCGAAATTAAATTTTTAATGAGATTTGTACCCGCCACAATAAGCTCCATAATTTCACACACTAATAGGTGGAGGACAATTTATTATTATAATGTAAAAGTCACAAGCAATGGAAATTTTGTTACTTTAATTAAATTTATATTGCTATTGCTTGGTGATAAAGATAATGAATTTTTCATTATTACGTCCTCTTGCTAGATAGATAAAATACCAATAAACAAGAATAGGAAAGAGATGGACAATGTTTTAATTAAATTCCATTCTCTTGAAATTTATTTATTTTTCCAAAATATAAACATATAAACATCTCATTAGCAAAACCAGCAGAAGCATCCATCTCCACTTGCATCTCATTGTCTGAAGTCTATGACAATACTACTCCCTATGAAGAAAAACTGAACTAAGCTTCGGATTTAAAAGGAAACAAGAATTTAAGTAAAACCATGTCCATGTATATAATGGCATCAGGATAGTAAGTCATGAACCACCAAGCACAACCATGCAAAATCGGGAAATTCAGGTTTGGGTGCCAGCCCGACTCACATCACATTGCAGCTTGATGTGTTTTCATCGCTAAACATCGAGTATTGCTCAGCCCGATCGCCTGGGGGAGGGGGGTATGGGTACTGATACTGGTAAGGGTAAGGTTGATATGGAGGCATGTAATTGACGGCAGGTGGAGGCCGGGCATACATCATCGGCTGAAACCTCTCATTTCCATTAGCGCGTTGCTGGTTCATCATCATTGCAGCCAATTGTTGCTGGTAGTGGGGATTGCCGGCCATCATCTCAGGGCCAGCACCTTGGAGGTATCCTGCGGCGGCAGGAACTCCACCACCACCACCATTCATCGAAGCCGGTAGGCCTGGGACGGCTGATAAATTACCCATCTGGCCCATTTGGCCCATGGGCATATTCCCCATCGGGCCCACACTGCCAGCCGCATTCATACCCATGATGTTAGGCATGCCATGAAGAATTCCATCATTCATTCCACCTTTCTTGGCCCCATTAGCATTACTGTTGTTTCCACCACCACCATTGCCATTATTACCATTCTTATTTTGACCACCATTTCCGCCTCCATTTGGTTGCCCACCACCATTCTTGCCACCCTTTCCTCCACCTTGATTTTGGTTACCACCACCATTCTTGCCACCCTTTCCACCACCTTGGTTCTGGTTACCCCCACCCATGTTCGGTACATTTCCTCCTCCACCTCCACCACCCTTTTTCGCATTACCACCATTAGGAGCCCCACCCTTCATCATCATATTATTCATCATGTTAGGCATCTGGGCACCCCCATGACCATTGCCCATGATGGGCTTCTTCACAGGCTCGTTAACTTCATCATAAAACTCATCATCATCAAAGTCGTCGTCATCAAATTCATCATCAAACTCATCATCAGTCAATTCATCCTCAGGCAAGTTGAACTTGACAGATTTGGGATTCTGGTCCTTGTTATTGAGGGGCATTTTCATATCATTCATAAAATTAGGTGGCAATTTCAGATCTGGAAATCCTTTCATTTGAAGCTGCTGAAGTTGCTGAAGCTGTGGGTTTTGACCACCACCCTTTGGCTGGCTGTTACCACCCCCCTTTTGACCACCCTGCCCCTTGTTATTCCCACCTTTTACATTGTCAATTTGCATATTCTTTAACTGATTTTGAAGCTGATTCTGGTTATTGTTGTTGCTGGGCTTGGGTGCACCCCATATCTCCGCATGTTTCCCACTCTTAGCAAGCTTCTTGATAAGTGCGGCTGGGCCAACATTCCCTGAAACTGTGACCTTTCCCTGCTCTGAATCTATCTTTATAGTATAAACCCCTAAAGTAAAACACCCAAAAAATAAAAAATTGCTTAGAAATTTCAGTCAAATATTGGAACAAAGCCAAAATTTGCTCATAAACATAGTTCTTCACAAGAATTAAACTTTGCTAGTAGATTATAACAGCACGCTTGGTACACAATATTGGACGGGACTAGACAGTCTAGCGCTATCCAAACATATAATATAACACACAGAAATATAGCAAAAAATAATAAATTTGATTCTGAAAATGGAACTATACCATCAATTTTCTGCAAGATTCTCTTCACTTTCTGCTTACACCCATCACAGTGTATATTGACTTTGAGAACACAAGTCTGCATGTACAAGCAACGACAGGTTAAAGTTCAGTACTTCATCATTCATAACAAAAAAAAAAAATAAGAGAAAAAACAACATTACAGAGCTGAAAGATAAAGAAAATGGAGAGCAGAAAAGAAAATGGCCGTCAAAGAATTTGTGCTCAAAGCAAGCAAAGTTCATAAAGAAAAGCTACAAAGATACGCATTAATAAACAAATGAGAAAAATGAAGTATTACCTGAATCTTCAAGAACTCTTCTTTACTCATTTTGATTCAATGAGTACAAGAAAATGGTTTGTTTGTAACTTAATAGATCTGAGAGAAAACAGAGAGCTGGGCTAAACTACAACTAAAACTGAGAGAGTGAATTGTACACAAAAATGAGGCTAAACCACACTGAGCAAAGAAAGTTTGGTACCTCTGTTTCGAGTTGGAGAGAGAGAGAGACTGGCACAGAAGGGTGGTATGGTATCACATTACGCTCTTGGTTTTGGGGCTTTATTTATGGGTATTTTTGGGGGTATTAACTTCAGCAGGAGATATTCACACTGTTATTATAATCCAATTTCTTTTCTTTTGTTTATTTTCTCACTTTGTGGCTTGGCTTAGTACACTGTCACTCGGCTTGGCGTAACCGAGATGTGGTAAGGTTATGCCCATGATTAAAACCCAAAATAATTTTTGGAATGGTGATTGATATAAGAATGTGTGGTGGAAAAGTGATGACAAATTTTTGATTTGTGTATAATATTATTTTATTAGGAGAATGTTGGTTGAAATGAATAATGAGAATGATAAATTAATGGGGGTCAAACGGGAGCTATGTTTGTCGAAGATTGAAAAGAATACTTACGATGAGTTTGATGGATATTATGAGAGAAGAATATATTTTAAATATTAATATGATAGGAAATATGTTGTTAAAATGTTAGGAAAATTTATTAATGTGATGAAAAATATTATTTTATTGAAAATTGTGAGGTTGAAAATGAGTTTTTGACAGAATGTTTACCAAACAAGGACTTATTAGTAAATAAGTGATCATTCCAACTGTTAAAACGGTCCTCTTCCAATAATTCGTTCAATCTAAGTAAAGCTATATCTTGAAACTCTATATAGCATGGTGAATTTTGCTTGCTTCTTTGCATATTTTCATAATGTTTCTCACCAACAATCCAAGGTTAAAGCATGAATTGACGTCGAATTCAAAGGATCTATTGCTGGATAGTTCATTTGGCAACTAAATCTCTTGATAGTGAAGTAAAAGCAAATCCATGCACGTTGGCATCCCACTTGTGTGATGTCAACAAGCACAAATCGAGAAATTATCTGAATTTTAGAAAAAATGACATTTTCTTTCGTGATCTAAAATAAAATTAAGTCACTTATTATTATAGTAGCTAATAAGTGATAGTTGCATTTACGTGAAAGTAAGAAAGACACATGTTTGAAAATAAGAGTCACGAGTAACTTTTTTACTTATATTGAGGCTTAGCCAAACATGGCCTATATGTGATAGGCTAAATTGGTTGGCTCGTTAACCATGGTAAGCGAAATGAATTTGGAGTATATGTGGATATACATTTATTGAAGCAGTTATGAATTAGTTGTGATCATTTATTGTTGCCTAGTGTAAGACAAATTAAATTCCTTATATTACAAATTTCTGCAAGGTGCAGCCATGAATGTGGGTTTGACATATCCCCTTCGAAACATTTAATCTCGAGATTCATTTAGATGATGACAATACTTTATATGTTTCAATAAACGATTGTTAAAATTTTACATTTAATTAAATGTACGATTTAACGCTACAAATATTATCGGCTAGATTCATGTTAAATATCGCAAAAGTTAATTAGCATCACTCTTTCATTTAATTCTTCGATATAATTACGAGCTCAAGCCAAGAGCAACATTTTTCTGTCCAAGCTTTGATTATTATCACGTAACTTCAGTGAGTTAGAATAATAACTCAACAAAATCACATTTGAACAGTGATGACAAATATGATGACGAACCTGTCAAATAACAACGTACATAATGGCAATAAGTTGAATGTGACCACAGCGCTGTATTTTTTTTTGAGAGGTCAAGTCTAATGCTCTCGTGATACTATTTTTCTTTCATTTATAATATAGGAGACATCGAGTGTATTCACCTCATCCGGGAAATTAAAAAAGAAAGTTACCTAACATGGCACTTAACCTATTCTTATTATATTGAAAGCAGTTCAAACAAAAGAAAAAAATAATTGGATAGAAATTGTCATGATGGTCAATATATATATATATGCTAATTAATGAAATGTTGAATAATAATAACTTGATTTTAAAAAAATGTGTTGAGAGATAAGTATGATAATAAATAATTTTTGAGGACTTTTAATGCAATTTAAATGTACACCACATTTCTTAATGAATCCATGGAAAAAATAAGAATTTTATAACCCAAAATGCCCCTTTAATTTCTTTCACACTATAATTGTGGATATATAATGACTATCTCATACACAATCTAATGGTTAAACTGGGTTATATTTTCATTTGCACAATTAGTTTGGGAAAAAAAGAGTTGTGTATTTTTTTTTTAATCGTAAAACATAAATAACTTAATTTTGCACATAGGTTAAATTGACAACTCGTCAATTCGTTAAATTGAACAGTACTAAATAAGATTTAACAAAAAAAAAAAAGTCAAGCAAGTGATAAAATTGTATCCTAATCTACTTCTACATATCATAGTAAATAATTACTTTTAAAGCATGTTTGAGCCCCATTTTTTTTTGTAAGAAATACATTTTAAAATAGTGATTTGATGGAACATGTGTGGTTAAAAAATAAAGAAAAGTTTTAGAATTGCGAGTAATATTATTTCATTAAAAAACGTGTGATTAAAAATAATAGAGAAAAAAATATATTTTGAAAATAATCGACAATAAACAATCTCTTAATGTTTTAATTATTCCTGAATTCACATCATCAACAACTTATTTTAAGTGACACAATTATCAAAGACAGTTGATAGACTCTTTCAAAAATATATCGTGCATGGTTGCTAATTATGTTGCTGTCCATTATTTAATAATTGACTTGGACATAAGTCACTAAAATAAATAATGCACAATTGAATTTCAATACAAAAAATGGATTAGTTATTCAAGGATTAGATGATATACAAAATGGATTAGTTATCACAATGAATAATAGCAAAAAACCCCCTAAAATATTTTTATTTGCGATATACCTCCCTGTCTATTAAATATCGCAGAAAACCCCATATTTAAAAACTTTTTGTGCGAAAAATCTCATATCGTCAAATTTGTCGTTAAAAACAGTAAAAATGTCAAAAATAAAAGGTAATAATTGTAATTTTAGTATCCAAACATTTTTATATTCTTTTACAAATTATATCCAATTTTTTTTTTTATGTACCCATACAATTCCAAACCTTTAAAACTTTATTTTTTACCCCGCCCAACTCCATCTTCTTCCCTAAAATTTTATTATTTTATTTATTCCCTTCCAAAACCCTCATAAATCAATCATCCAAATTCCTCATTTTTTCTTCTCATTCCCAAGATTAGAAATATCCATAGCCTATGTTTGACACCCATTTTGGGTAAAAAATTCTTATTTGAAATGAAAAAAAGAGAAAAAGAATGAGAATGAGAATGGAAGAAAAATGGGTGTCAAATATAGGCATAATATCCACTCCCCCACAAAACCCAGTTTTGAGATACAATTCTATGAGAAATATCATGAGTTATGGAATTCATCCGTAACGACGTTCCCCCATTAGCCCTCAAGAATTTCTCTTTCCTCGTGATTAGTTTCACATAATTCCATTTTTTACAGGCTCCTATTCAATTGAAGTATCCATTTTTTCTTGCCGGAATAGTTTGCATAGCATTTTTTTCGGTCATGCCAAGAAGAAATGGCTCATCCACCGTCGTGAGGTAGTAAATGTGGTAGCTCTTAAGGCGGATTACGATTTTTTGCTTTCGATGAATTCAACTATCCACCGTGCCTTGTGTGAAGCACCGTTGCGTGTGTGTGATGACTTATCTTGGGATTGAGAAGAAGAAATGATGAATTTTGGGTGAAGTATTTATGAGGATTTTGAAAGAGATTAAATAAAATAATAAAGTTTTGGGAGAGAAGATGAAGTGAGGTGGGGTGGG
>CAIGRS010182743.1:0-16904 GCA_903798395.1 Fraxinus floribunda | reverse complement strand
TCCACCTCCAATGAAGATCTTATTTCTTTCTCAAAGCTCTTCGTGAACGAGTCCAGATCTTGACTCGTCGGACAAAACTTTATCTCGTCATCTGAACTTTCCATCACATAAGAAATTGGTGAAAAATGTGATGATGGACGGAGAGAGAAATTTGGGTTTTTTGAGGTTTGGCACGTAATTAATACGGTAATTATAATTATACGTAGTTTGAGAGTATTAATCAAAGATGTAAATTTTTTGCGGCAGTGAGCTTAATTTCCCCTAAATATATTATATATAGTCAAAAGATGGGCCTTGGGGGTTTTGGGTCTTGTGATTTTCAAATCTCAGTTTTAACACTTATAANTCAAAAGATGGGCTTTGGGGGTCTTGGGTCTTGTGATTTTCAAATCTCAGTTTTAACACTTATAATTTTCTTTTTTCTTTATTTTCGATTTTGTCTGAATGGTTGTGTCTGATCAACACAACTGCTTACCACAACCGACACAGGGATAAGGCTGTTCATTTTCTATATGTAGAGAAAACGTTTGATTCAAGATCTTATCTTATTTTTCAATCCTTCATAATATTCTGTCTGAGAGAATAAACACTTAGTATAATCGCCAGAACCAAGAATTGAGTGCTAGATTTTTGGGAATAGATTGTTGAATCCTGGTGGCAGACGCTTATCGAACTACAAGCGCAGGAGTAGGGGCGAATTTCTGCTATAGGACATAGCGTTGCGCTAGCCTCAATCTAAAAATCAAGTCAGTATCATTTATTGATTTTTTTTTTTTTATCAATCTATATATTGCTAAAGTATTTTGTTTATAAATACTGTTACATTATATGTTTCATCTTGTTACATTATATGTTTCATCTTGTTCCTTACTGTTTCCAACACTTGGTGCTATTGCTAGGTGCATAATCTTGCTTCCATATAGCTGGAACGTAAGAATCAAAAGACAAACGCGGATAATTTCCTCATAAGTTCTTGTGTAGATGTAACTTTTAAGAACACGTTGCTTTTGAGCACTTAATCCTTAAGTTTTTAATTTCATGTTTCTGTTCTACTGCTTGAATGTTTGATCGGTAAGGTGACCTTTTTTTATTCAAGTTCTTCAATTCGTAACATTCTTTTTACCAAGGAATTGCTAGATTGTAAATGTCCCTTCTAATACATAGCCGCGCAGGCATTAAATTCAACTACACTTCGAGCTTCAGTATTATCCAGCAAGAAAATAATTTTTCAGGAAAAGATATAACTCTATACAGTGAGAAAGAAAAATCAAAGCCCTTTGAGACTTTGATGTTCCACTGTTATACAAATTATAATAGTAATAATGATCTTTGCTTTTTGTAGACACTTTAACTATAAACTTCCCCTTTCCAAAGTCTAATTCTGTATTGCGTAAGCAATTGCCTTACCTTGGACCAGAGAGCTCTATGGCTTGTACGAGTAATGAAGAGTCATTTGTGAGGTCTGAATATCGTTCTGATAAGATGAGCTCTTGTGTTTTATACTTGCTCGTTTGTACTCTCTGAGATGCTTCCCATCTTTCAACAAGTCCATCACCTTCAAGCATTCGAACAACTTCCGACATCCTTGGTCTGTAGCTTGGAAGATATTGAGTGCATAAGAGAGCCACTCGAACCATTTCCTCAAGCTCTATCATATCGTAGTTGTTTTCAAAATCTTTATCGACCAGCAATTCAAGTCTCTTCTCTTGGTGAAGTTTCTTCACCTGAGACATATTTTAGCACTGGATAAGTTTTACTGGACTAATCAAATATATTAAGATAAATTATAAAATTCGAACAGCTCGAACTAATGCATTCTGTGACGGCTAAGAAATGCCCCAGATAAGTTTATTAGACAAATCAAATTTATCAGGATACGTTCTAAAGTTAACACAGTGCTAACTGATGCCTACTGTGACAGCTAAAAAATGCATTGATCATTATGTGGATTTTTGAGTGTCCGTTTTGATTTCACCGTCATAGAAATCCTAATTTGGTGTAGTGTTTATAAGATTCAGGTGCAGGTGAATGTAACTTGGAAAATTTATGTTTGAAAATAAGAAAACAATAGGGGTTGTATGCTTACCCTATCAAGCATTGCTCCTTTCTGATTAGCTGCTTTGCCAAATTCAAGAGCTCTTTGACCCGTGATCAGTTCAAGTAGAAGGACCCCAAATCCAAAAACATCTGTTTTCTCAGAAGATTGGCCAGTTGAGAGATACTCGGGGGCTATATGCCCTACAGTGCCCCGTACTGCTGTCGTAACGTGTGAATCCTGGTGATCCAAAAGCTTTGCTAACCCAAAATCTCCCACCACTGCTTCACAGTAGTCATCAAGCAGTATATTTGCAGCCTTCACATCCCTATGAATTATCTTTGGATCACATTGCTCATGGAGATATAGCAGTCCCCTTGCGGCTCCTAATGCAATTTGCTTTCTCGTGCCCCAGTCTAAGACTGGTTTTACTGTCCAAATTAAATGTGTTAGGGACCACAATCCCGAGAGCAATGATGGAGGAAATGGAAAAGAGAAATGCACTCACATGAACACAGGTTTATAGTGGTTTATCCTCAATATAAGAGTTACGTCAACTTCTCAATAGAATTTTCGTAACATCATAAATCCCACGTCCAAACCGTTATATCATATGTATTATCTGTTTTGGGAGAGTCTAGTCCATTTTATTCCTCACGGTTTTCTATCGTGTCCTTCAAGATTCAAACACAAGACATATTTGTCTTATAAGATATTTAAATTGAATCCTGATACTAATTGGCTAATAACAATCTAGGTTTCGTGTGTTATATCATAATACTATCCGTTTTGGGAGAACCTAGCCTATAGTAATGGGATTCAACTTAAATCTCTCATAAAACAAAGGTCTTAAGTTCAACTCTGAATGATGCTATAGAAAGTCGTGAAGGGTAAGATGAGTCAGGTTCTCTCAAAGCAGACAGTACGTATGATATAATAATTTGGGTGCGAGGCCTATTTCGTTACAAAAGCGCATTTTTTGTAACGACCCAAGCCTCGTGCCCAGTTCTCTTACTTATTGTCCGCTTTTAGACAGAATATTCCCTCTTTCCCATCACGGATTCCTACCAAAATTCAACTTCAATCTCTCATTAGGTAGAGATCTTAGGTTCGAATTTTGGAGGCGTGATAAAAATCCTTAAAAGGTAATAGGGAAGATTATTTCCCTTTTTTGTAATGACCCAAGCCTCGTGCTTAAGAAGTTATATCATACGTACTATCCATCCCTGCACAGCTTTCAATTACGTCCTCTAAGATTTGAACTCAAGACATCTGTCTTATCAGAGACTTAAGTCTTGAGTTCGAATCCTGGATGACGCTCAGAAAGTCATGAGGGATAAGATGGGTTAGGCTCTCCCAAAGCGAACAGTACGTATGATATAACGACTTGAGCACTTAGTGTTAGAATTCTCAATTTAATAAAGGAGATTAAGATTTTCCTCACATTTTTATCTTACGGAAAAATTGCTCTCCCATATTCCTTCATATAGCGTAAGAAACAAAGGTGATCTATTACAAAGATATGAATGCCATGTATGATATATAATGTACCCTACAATAAATCAATACACGGTTGAGAGGATAAGTGAACAGTACAATCAGACTCTAAACAGTCCAAGAAAATGACCTCAAACAAAATGATACTAAATTGCATCAGAAGGTTTAAAACTTGTTCAGTATATTACCTTTGAGTCGAGAAGCAACACTTCCATTAGACATATATGGGTACACCAAAAGCTTTTCTGTGGCAGTCATACAGAATCCATATAGCCTAAGAAGGTTCCGGTGCACTGCTAGGCTTATCATCTCAACTTCTGTCTGAAATTGTCTCTCTCCTCCAGTGGCACTGCCATCTTTCAGCCTCTTTACAGCCACGGCAGTCCCATCTAGAAGATATCCCTTGTAGACATTTCCAAACCCACCTTTTCCCAGAAGGTTTTTACTGCTGAAGTTGTTGGTTGCTATCTGAAGTTCCCTAAGTTGAAATCTCCTCAAATTTCCAAGAGAAATTTCTTCGTGATGCTTGTCTGAAATTACCAACAAAGATAATAATTGGCAACATGAACAAACTATTTTTATTGCTTTGAGTCAACTTCCAATATCTTTCTCAAACCTTTAACATCAAAATTTTTCTGCTGTTTTTGCCTTCGTCGCATCCACAGAAACAGCCCAAATCCGAGGAGAAGCAAACCGATGCACCCAAACGAACTTGATTCCCGTTCACGTTTTTTGTGGCTTTTTCGTCTCCCAGAAGACAAAGCAGCTGCTGGAAGCGTGAAGAACAAAGTCAGGACAATCAGATCATGCACACAAAAAATTTGAACAGAGTAATTCAGTAAAAAACTCGAATATAGTTCAAAATATAAGAAAATATTAATAA
The DNA here is from genome assembly GCA_903798395.1 of Fraxinus floribunda. Classification (NCBI taxonomy): domain Eukaryota; kingdom Viridiplantae; phylum Streptophyta; class Magnoliopsida; order Lamiales; family Oleaceae; genus Fraxinus; species Fraxinus floribunda. The sequence goes on along the minus strand of CAIGRS010182743.1, from coordinate 12,489 downwards.
TGTGTAGCAAGTCTTTTTCCGTACTTTCTGAATTGTTCATTGTCATGGACATTGGCATTAATGTTATTCCATGGCACGGCGGCTCTGACCCTGTTGGGCATATTGAAGGGTTCCCAAAAATTCTGCAAAATGACAGTAAAAAAAAAAAAAAAAACATTGGTAGAAATTCATCAATCCTAGTTCTTTCAGAAACATATATTGATAGGGAGTTGTAAAACTGTGAACTAGTAGCTTACTTGAAAGTCTTGGAAGGGAATCTGGGTAAAGGGCCCGTCAAGTTATTGAAAGACATGTCCCTAAAATAAACAAACATAAGGAATTTAAGAAACGTTCTTGACATGATTATGTCATCAAAAACTTGAACCAAAATCAGTAGGCCGTGCAAGATGCCAAAGAAAAATTACACGAGAGAAAGCTGCGTCATGTTGGCTAATGACATTGGAATTTCTCCAGATAGACTGTTATTGTTGAGCCTCCTAATTCAGAAAAATACACCACTTGAGATCAAGAGAGCAATACATTTAGTGCGTGTTTGGTGCGCAGTACTAGACACAACTGGACAAAAAAAAAAGGATTTTTCTTTTTCAACTCTCCACTACTATTGAATCCTCCCTGGGAAACATCCATTAGGGCATGTTCGGTAAGTAGTTCATCCTGGCACTGCACATGACATTGAACAAGAGTCCAGTTGTCTCCAGTTCATCATACCAAACGCATTGTTAAGTCCTTTTCGTAGTTTCTCAAATTCAATCTTTGATGCTTACATGTACTGAAGGGTTCTCAAGTGCCCCAGAGAAGGTGGAATACTACCAATGAAGAAGTTATCTGAAAGATCAAGAGTCTGGAGCTTTGAGAGTCTTCCAAGTTCTGCTGGGATTGATCCTGTTATGTTGTTGTTCTGTAATAAGCTGCAAACATTTCATTCATTTAAACCAGCAACGTAATATGCAAAATTTATGAACCATTATCTTTAATAACATTTTCTACTTACATAATTTGAAGATTTGTTAAATTCCCAATGCTTGGTGAAAGAATACCAGACAAATTCTGACTTGGAGTTCCTCTGCATAAGGCAATCTATCAACATATACTTAATTTTTTCTTAATACATTTAACTGCTGAAGATATCTCAAAAAGGAATATGCAGTAAAAGAATTGGTTTTGTTTTGGCATGACTTACAGGCCAATAACAAGACTTTCAGCAGAACAAGTGACCATAGTCCAGCTACATGGATCAACAGAGTCACCATCCCAATTATCAAGAACACCATGAGGATCTATCAAACCAGCTTTTATCCCCATTAAAGCTTGGACTAATTACAGAAAAAAACCCCATGAGAATACTTTAACTTTAGAAGATAAAACATTAAACCCTCTTAATGTTAAGACAAAAAAATAATCATTTTTACCTTCAAAGTTTACACCTGTAGAAGAAAGCAAGCAGATTGCGCTGTTCCAGAAGCAGAAAAATGTGAAAATCCGAAATGCACCCTCTCCATTTCTTGTCATTTCTATTGATTATATGCAGCAAAAAATCAGACAAGAAAACCCTGCTAAGTTTTAGCAATGGAGGTGTTCTGGGGACAAGATTTCAGTATGTTTCTTCTCTGCCTAATAATTTCTTGCTTTCTAATGCTAGAAACTGATTTTTTTTTCAGTTTGCCAGTCTAAGAAAAGTTACTCGGTCCTTTATTGTATAAAGAGAACAAGCATGCCTGTCAAGGGTCAGGAGCTTGTCAAGAAAAGAATATTTTACAGACTAAAAATATTAGCTGAATATTGATAATTCTTAAAAGGATTTATAGGAATACTTTTGGCGTGTAATTGTGTATATCATTAAAGCTTACAATTTGCGACATTTTTCAAATCTTGAGCAAATGATGAAGACAAAAAACGAGAACTGATGATATTTAAAAATGCCCAAAGATAATGTTGTTTGATTCAACTAAAAAATTGGATTAAATTCTAAGTTAAAGTCGATGGTTAATTTTAACCACACATTTTATGGATTTACAATTTTTCAACCACACTCTTCATCAACTTTTCTATCGTGATGCTAGACTTCGAGCACATGAATAAAACGAATTTCGTCTGAAGTACTTAGCACTACCATCGCAAATGAACCAATGAATAGAACTTTGAATTTGAAAATAGATTCGACATGGTTTGGGAAGAGAATATTTGTATAATGTAGGGAGAAGAATTCTTAAATTGATTTTTAATAATCGAAAGATACTATATAGCTTTTGAACGTGGTTATTCATTGAAAAAAATTCACGGCCTTTCAAAAGATTATTATTCATCAAGAAAGTACTCGAATTGTTTCACAAAGAAAACATATAAGAAGAAAAGATGCATAAAAGAGAACTCTTAGAACACGAGTTTTTAAAATTAGAAGATAATCATATATATTGTAAAGTGTATAAAATTTAAATTTTCTTTTTAAAAATAAGGACAATTTCTCCATTCAAAGTTTTCCCTTTTTTTAAAAAAATTTCCAACAATGAAAGCCAAATATTTCCTGGGGACATTTAGTCACTAGTTATTGTTTTGCTTGGAAATTTGTCGTTTTCTCTTTGAACTTTATACAGTGAGATTTTCTAATTGGTGAAATTAAGAACTTGGCACATATGCATGTACGTATATTTATGTAATAAAATAGCAAGAGACGTGAGGGAATCCAACATTCACTGAGTTTGTCCATTCATTAAAGTCCCAAAATGCATTTGATAATAAGAATGTGAGAATCTCAAGGTTAAAGTTTAGAGATCGATGGTTAATTGAATGGCCTTCCCATGACCATAGTCACATGAGGACGTGTAACCACTCAAATTTCCTTTGCAATACATCCCTATCCCTTGACGTTTAGATCGAATTCATTTTCTAATAGTGCACAATTTTATAAATGGGTGGCGAGAAGAGTGGAACCAAGTTCATTTCTGTAACCCAGATACCATGTTATCATGTTTATTTTAAAAGAATTAAGCTCTTAAAAATGAACCACATATATTCACTTGAATCGTGTCTTTAAAATTTATCAAGAATCTTTATTGAAAACTAATAATTACAACGGTCTATTCTAGGGGTGGCTAACGGATTGAACCTTTCGTCAGCTCAGCTCGGCTCATGAATAGCTCGGGCTCGTATTGAGACAAGTCAAGCTTGATTTTTTTTCACTAGCCGGCTCATCTTGAGCTCATGGGTTGATTCATTTTTTTACTTATTTTATTAATTTCTTAAAAAATAAAAAAAAAATACTAGCCTACTCGGGCCCGGGTCATGTCCACACGAGCCAAAGGACAAGTCGATTCTGTTTGACTCATTGCCACCCTTAATCTATTCTTGTCATAATAAAAACTATCAAATGTGTCGATCGGCACTATAAATGCATTGAATACTTACAAGCATCACAATTCACACATGGGTTATTTAACTCTTGCCTAAAGGCTATATTCCCTTTACATATATACTTCATTATTCTATTTATACAAATAACAACTTTGGTTTAGGGTACAAAGGAATATGAGTTGGATGTGCCGTATTGATTCTAGAAATAAGCATGAGCTAAAGATTTCTCACGCTTTACTACAATTAGATGACAACCCCTCCAAGCAACTAACCAAAAAGAGGGTCACTTTAATAATTAAAAAGGGGAAAAAGAAAAGGTGCCCCCCACCCATCTCAACCAACTTTATCCTTTTTCTAATATGTAAAATTTAGTGGGAGAATATTAGATTCAGTCCCATTTTAAGGGAGTAATGATTATGAAGAGACAACCTTGTTTCTTCTTTTCTCTTTTATTCTTCGGAGATATATGAGTGTTCTTATTTTTCTTATTCACTATTGAAAGGTGAATTTATTTTACAGATCATGCTACATGTATCGAGATTTTTTATCAAATCTTTTACCTACCATTCACAATGAGGATGGGAGATCACATTGTCAGAATTTTTAAATACACGCAGGTCTGTACAAATCATTATTTACAAATGGATTAACCCTTATTTTACTTATTATGTAGTGAAAAATGATTTTAACTCTAAATTCCTTTCATATAGATCGTCGTTGCATAAACTTTGTCGATAGATTCCTAGATTCCTATTGACCAATATCGCTTGAAGTAAATGAGGAATGATTAGCTTCAAGTGTATATATATATATGTTTTAAATCATCGAGTTTCAATATTGTAACTTTAAAATTAAGTTGCTAGAACTTCATTTAAAAGAAACTTCCCATTTTCTTACTTTTGGATATCCATCGCTACTAAGGGAGACATTATTGCCCTATTTCTAGTCAACATTTGGGCCATGTGAAGGGGATGGACTCAACATAGCGCAACCTAATTGCTTAAACATAATCTAACTGCCGAAAGAAGAAACTGACCACCCACCAAAATGAGAAGAAATTGACCTAACATAAGAAAGAATAGTCATGGACTAATGACATTGAAAATGACATCGAGTTTTGATTAGCTCCGTCATGCTTTAACTAGTTCACTTGTAATACAATCCACTGAAATAAAAGTGAGTCGAGATCTTGAAAGTTTGATTGGTTTTTGGAATAGATCAATCAATCTTGTTTGATTTTAAAAACCTATTCGTTGAACATTTTCCTAAAATTTTAAGATACCGTTAAATTACGACAATGTATCCATGCATATTGTTAGTTCAAACTTGAGAACTATATATTTATGCACTAGAAGAAGTTTACGCTCTCTCTCAAGCCCCAATCATTTACATTTAGAGGTGTTTGATATAGATTAAAATCAGATTTTAAGTGAATTGTGATAAAAGTTTTTCAAATGTGTAGTTGAAAAGATGTGGAAAACATGAAAGATGTGGTTGATATTGATTGTTTGACTTTGACTTAAATTAAAATCAGATTAAAATTTGGCCCAAACAGGCCCTTAGTTTGATTAAAGAGTACACTTACAAAAAAAAAAATCATTCTCTTCCCATAAAATGACCATTATATCCTCATTATCAAAATGGTAACATTTTATAAATATAAGAATAATTTTACAAGAAAATAACACAATTAAGTAGTCTATATTTTATTACTTTTATACAATAGAAACTAATACAAACTTTATAAAATACATCATATACCCAAAAAGAAAAAAATGAATCATGTTATATTTTATTAAAGTACATTATATTTACAACTCTTATCATACATAGAATTATATTTATGTCATACAGTATAAAATAATTAATATTTTTAATCGATAAAATTCAAGTAAAATTAAAGATCAGTAAACCATAAAAGATTAATTTTATATTCTAAAGACAAAAATGTAACATATAATGTTTAAAAAAGGACACAAATATCATATATTTTGACATCATCGACGAACCTAGGTGGATGCCTAGCTTGGCTCGTAATTTTGACAAATAATCAGGTTATGCCGTCCATAAAAAGATTTAGAATGACTCTTGTTAACAACATAACAAATCTCTATCTACTACGAAACACAACACACGAGACTTTTCATAACCAAATCTAGAGAACGTATCTCATACGCTCTTCTTTCAAAGTAATCTTCGGAAATTACTACTTAGAAAAGATAAGTTCATGCAAAAAGTAACAAATATTTTTAGGAATTCCATATCAATAAAGCTTCAAGTACAGAAATTTATTGACAGAATTGATACAGAAACTGACGTGACCAAACTTGAATGACCTGTTTTTCTTTTTGCTTTCCCATCTTTCAATATTGTCATGTCAAGTGTCTCTGTCAAAATTTCATGTCAGAAAAATCTGTACGTATAGCTTGATTCATTCCATATAGCATAACCAACCATGCTTTAGTTCATATAAAAGATGTAATCAAGCTATCTGAATGTTTTCATAGTTGGCCTGCATGGGTTGGCCCAATATTATCTCCTGTTCACACGAGCTACCCTCGACTGAGCTTATTTTTGGGCTATGTCAAGCCTGCATCAAGCCAAATAATAGTCGACCTGCTTTGGCTAGACCGATATACCAATATCAAGCCCCCGTCAAGCCAATTAATAATCGGGCTAGACCGAGATACCAATTCACTTTTACAAATTTAGACATGTCCATTCTGTTATGGCTCCAATCGATTCAAATTTTCATAGTCATACCAAAAATATTTCCTTTTTGAATCTTGCTAGGTGCTTAAATTTTGTAATTTGCAGAAGCAATGATTTTCCTTATTAAGAAGCAATTGAAATGTTTAATAGAAGTGGAAGAGAATCATGAAAACAACGTAGGAGGCACGAAAGTAGTCTGCCAATATCCAAAAAGGTCCTAAGTTTTCTTGAATAATTATGTTTAAACATAATTATATCATAGGGCTAGAAACGTCCAAAAAATAATTCCCCCTCCATGTGATATTTAGATATATTATAGATGAGTACTTTTGATTTCAGGTTGAAAGAGTTCTCCAATCGATTCAAATTTTCACAGTCATACCCAAAAATATTTCCTTTTTGAATCTTGCTAGATGCTTAAATTTTGTAATTTGCAGAAGCAATGATTTTCCTTATTAAGGAGCAATTGAAATGTTTAATAGAAGTGGAAGAGAATCATGAAAACAACGTAGGAGGCACGAAAGTAGTCTGCCAATATCCAAAAAGGTCCTAAGTTTTCTTGAATAATTATGTTTAAACATAATTATATCAGACCGATTCTTATATGGTAATTTATTGGGTTTAGACATAATAAATGGTGTTTTAACAAGCATGAAAAATCCCAGTTATTTTGCATTTTATTGTTGGCTTCAAATTTATTAAGAAGAGTACTTCGCTTTTAGTTATATTTTTGTAAAAAAAAAAATATCATTTTCTTCCATAAAGAAATCCATTGGCCTGATTGCCAATTCATTTATGGTAGCATTAGTGTGTGTGTGTGTGTGTATCAAGCATTTTGAGAACCAAAAAATAAAAATAAAAAATGAAAGAAATGCATATCTTGCATGGAGATGAGAAGATATATCAACACGTGATTTTTGAAAAATGTAGAACAATAACCCATCATGCAATTCACAAGCTACGTTGATTCAAATTCTTTTTATACACGACACATACCATATTGAATACTTGCTCAAGGAATTCCCTAAAGTACCCTCAAGCATTAGAAATTTAAGGAAATACAGAACATGACACGTGACTCATCAGATCGTGTTATGGACTATCTAGGAGTCGACACGACACGACACGACAGGTGTCTAACACAAAAATGACACCATATTAGAAGTGTCCTTGCATGTTGGCCAAAGATATCAATAGCCAACAATAAAGATTTATTTTCACGGTCACGGTCAGTATGCATAAATTAGCAATATTTCATCTAGCCGACTATACAAACTGTAAATCGGTCAATTTCTCTCTCTAAATGAAATGCCTCCTCCGCTTCTTTCTCCTCATTCTATAAATAATCTACAATACTCCTCAACCCACTCTTGAACTAAAACTCGTAACAACATGAAAGAAGGACAATTAGTTTTGTTCATCAGTCAGTTTTTAACCCAACAATTCCTCGCTCTAATAACCCTTTTATCCCCTCAAATCTTCACTTGTGATTATGGCCCCCTTCCCCACCACATAGTAAACCCACCCTGACAATCCAACACAAAATTCATACAATATATTGAATCAAGCACTGTAGCCACTGTAGCAAATTAGAGCTTTCCAAATCGTGCCACAGTCATGCTTGATTTTGATTTCAAGATTCTCAATACAAAAGCTATGCTCGATAAATTGTAATTTCATTTCAAGATTATCATACTATTATACCGTCATACTCGATAAAAGATAATTTCAGACCATCGACTCCCCACAGTGGAGAAATTGCAGTGATTTTGGAGAGTTTTTGAAAATAGGGAGTGTAAAAAGAAATAGTATTTGATTGTGAGAGGGAGAGTGAGAGTGAGAGTGAAAAATATGGAAGAATACCTATTTTTTAAGATATAATTTTAAACGAGGTATTTTATCTTATTTTTGTTTCTATTATCTTATACTTATATATTAACATATTGGAATTATCAACCGATTTATGAAGGTATTTTGTAGGATTATTAGTTATGAAATGTGATTTTTACAGTATAGTAATTGTGTATTTTCCCCTAATTTTTAAATTTTTTTAGCTTAAAACAGATTCCAAAGATTAGTTCAATCCCAGCCCAAAACCAACCAGAGTTTGAAGCCCAATTAATAAAATATTTTCAACCTTTTTTTAACTTTTAACCCAATACAAATTACAGTCATTCTTTTTTCAAATTGCTGAATTGAAACCACACGGATAGACCTCAACCTGACTGCGCCGCCACTGCCTGTGATCCAATAGGGTGGCGCCCCTGTTTTTTACTCTGTCTCTCACCTTGGACGTGAAGCATAGTTCAAACAATTATGTGGGTTGGATTGAATATCTATCACTGTTCACACAAATTCACGGCGTTCGATAGAGATTAAAATCGAAAAATTAGCCGTTATTGTTGACTTTTATTAGACGAATGAGACCCCATAACGGCTATATTTTCAATTTTAATTGAATTTTAAGTTGTACCGAACATTGCCTCAATTAGTTCCTTCTATGAGACTTTTTTTTAATAAAAAAAATCATTCTACCAGAAAGAGTTCACCAAAATTGCACAAGAAATCTCACATAGAGGTGGATCCCACTGGCAAATAAAATATTGTAAAAATGGCGGGCCCCACCTGCTAAGTCTTTTCTGGTGTGTTTATGTGGTGTACAGTTTCTATACACCCAGCAGAATTGATTTAAGTGTGATGTATCTCAAATTGTTTTCGTCTATTTGGGGATGGAATATCTAGTTGAGGAAATTAGGCCCAACACGGTTCAAAAGCTAGAAAATTGAATAACACCATTTTAAACTAATTAAATAATTTAAAACGTAATTAATATGCCTAAAAATCTCAAACCTCAAAACGTAAAGAGAGAGACATTGTGGTGTTTCTTCAACTTTTCTCATTTTCATTGCCGTAAGTGGTGTTTTTTCAACTTTTCTCATTTTCATTGCCGTAACAGGCATAAAAGAGCAGCCATGGATGGTAGAGCTCAGCTGACAGTACCTTGATGTTAGGGCGACGCCACCGCTGTATCCAGGATAGCAACCTACCGAGCATATATCGGCGCGTCTCTCCACCTCCGTCAACTACTAGGACTTTCTTCAAGTCTATGGCAACTCCACCATCTATCACAACTCCTTCGCAGTCGCACCACCTCTGGGCAGACTGGCCTCACCAGCTACCAAGAAGTGCGGAGGCCGACTTCGTGGTTCCAACAAGAAGCAATAAGGAAAACTATAGGTAAATACCCTTTGTTTCTCTGAAGCCATGTAGGTATATCTAAATATATTAGATGAGGTTTAAATTAAATTTGTTGATGAATCTTTGATTGAAAAATCAAATATTTGTAGTGGGATGTATTCTGTGGAAGAATTTAAGATGGTACAAATGCAAATGGAAATTCAAGTTGTTGGATATATGTCAGAATGAGAAGATCAGTAGACAAATGCTTTTCTAAATGGGGTTTAAATTAAATTAGTTGATGAATCTTTGATTGAAAAATTAAATCTTAAAATGAAATGTGATATATAAAATCATTGGGGGAACGTGCTTGAAAAAAAGCATTTGGAACTGTCTTTCTAATTTGCATCATTTCGGGATTTTAGTCTTTGTTTTAACATTTTTTATATTCTATTTCTATGTAAGCCTGAACCTCATGGGTTTAGGATTTTGCAGCTGAGAAGATAAAGGAAGTAAATATATATATATTTTTTTATATTATGCAATTGTTTGACAAAAAAGAATTTCTAGGTGTTTGAATTTAAAAAGTCTTAAAATGTTTGAAGCAAAAAGGATTATCTCCCGTCCATACTAAAATGAGTAATGATATTCATAAGCATCCAAGTTTCAATGAAGTTACTTATGACAAGAGAACGAGCCTTCATGAGAATACGTGAAAACTACTTGAATTAAGGTCTGAGTATCCTCCACGCTCACTTTCAAATATGACGAGTGACATTTTTTTTCTTTTTGGAACCTTGTTAGTATTATTCAATAGAACCATTTTAACATGCCGTAATTGTCTTGACAATTAATACTCTAATAAGAATGAAACCTTCAGAGTCTTCAATCGCCCAATGATTCTAGTCATATTTAATTAATATAAGTAAAGCATAATTTCCAGTAGACAATATGTAGAAGAAAATCAGCCATCCCTTGAATATATTTCTAGGTTTTGATTTGTGTTTGTCACCTTTTTTTTTTTTTTTTATTATTATTTCTGCCACTTCCAACTTATAAAGTATTGTGTTCTTAAAATGAAGTGAAACATAATCACAAAGAGACAGTAGAATAAAATTGATTACCCATGGATCTATTTTAAGGTTTTGATTGATGTTTCTCACTATTTTCAAATTCTATCACTTTTCTGAGTGTTTGTTACTTTTTAAAATTTTTATCACTTTTTTGAACTTCTACCACTTCCAACTTATAGACTGTTTAGTTTCTAAAATAAGTTGAAAAATAATCATCTACTTTTTTAATTTCTATCACTTTTTTGAAGAGATGACAATAGAAGAAAATCAACTACCCCTGGATCTATTCTAAGGTTTTAATCAGTGTTTGTCAATTTTTTTTAAATTTTTATCACTTTTTTTTTAAATAATTTCATCACTTTTTAAGCTTTTGTCACTTTTTTTGAACTGTGTCACAAGTTTAGAAAACTATCGCTATTTCTAAATTTCTACTAAAATTCTTAACAAAAAAAATTATATACTGATCATTCAAAGAGAAAATTACCATCATACTATTTCTATCACTTTTTTGAATTTATGTCATTTTCAGTATTTGTCATTTTTTTTTTGAATTTCTATCACTTTTTGAGTGTTCGTCACTTATTTTTTTTGTCACTTTTTTGAATTTGCATCACTTTTTTATTGTATGTCACTTTTTAAAATTTTTGTCATTCTTTTGAACATCGCTCACTTATTAATAAAAGTCGCATTGTTTATCATATTTTTAATAAAAATGTGACACTTAAGTTCAAAAAGTAACACTTAGCGTGTGTTTGAACTATATTATTTTGGAAGAATGTATTTTGGAAGAGTAAATTGATGGAGAATGTGTGGTTGAAAAAGAAGGAAAAACCATTGATGTGATGAAAAATATTATTTTTTTGAAAAATATGTGATTGAAAATTAGTAGAAGAATGGGAATGGAAAAAATAATGTGCACCAAACATGGGTTTAATTTTACATAGTATTTTTTATTTCCAAAATACATTTCATATGATTTTTCAAAAGGGTTTAATGGCACAAAACATCCATACGTTTCAATTTTTTACATTTTCACCCCTATTTCAACGTTTCATTGCGAATGACGTCATTTTCACCTCTTTTTAATGTAAAATAACCAATATACATTTTAAACAAAAAAGAAAAGAAAAGAAAAATAAACAATAAATTACAATCTTACTCCTAAACTTTTTTAAAAATGCAAATNTCACCCATATTTCAACGTTTCATTGCGAAAAACGTCATTTTCACCTATTTTTAACGTAAAATGATCAATATACCCTCATATATAAATAAAACAAAAAAATAAAGAATAAATTGTAATATTACTGCTAAACTTTTTTAAAAATGCAAATGAGTCCAAAATTTATGAAAATATTAAAAATAACGAAAAAAATTCCATTGTTCTCCCTCTCACACCACATTTCCGTCCGACCGTTAGATATTGGTGCCATTACAAAGCCCTCAACCCCTTTTTTAATTACTACCAAACACCCATCCATTACAACTCTTAGAAGAAAAAGGCCCCCGTCCCCAGATCAATCCAAAACCCAACTAAAGCCCAAAACCCGCCCAAAACCCTAGGCAGCAAGAAGCTCTTTATTGTCGTCAACTGCAGCGATAGCACCGCTGCAGTGCTCGCTGATGAAGCAGCGGCCGCAGTAGTCGCGAGCCGCTGGGAGAAAAAATTTGCAGCCGGCTCTGCTGCCCCGTAACGAGCAACGACAACCCATTGTTGGCGGAAAAAAGAAAGAAGAAACTGATTGCGTTTCCCCGAGAGCGGTAGCATAGCCGCAGCCGCTGTTCCTCCCCGCTAGGGTCACATTCATCCACAAAACAAGGGAAAACCATTACACAAGCACACACGACGGTAATTGTAAAGGGGATGGAGGGTGTGAACTTTCAAGTGTTGTTTAGAATTTTTCTTACCAAAGAGACCAAAAAAAATTGTAAAGATTCTTTAGCTGACATAGAAAAAATGAAAAATATTCTATTTTTGATTTATTAATTTACGGTGTGAGATTGACAGGCAGATCCCTCACAACACCCAATAATGATAAAAACCTGCAGAATTTTCCATCTTCTTTTTTTTTTTTAAATTTTATTTTGCAGCTGTAATTGGCAAGAAGATTGGAACTGGAACTCCTCTTCATCATGCTTGGAGATTCAGGCAGCGGCAGAGACGACGATGCAACCACTG
>CAIGRS010182727.1:0-10570 GCA_903798395.1 Fraxinus floribunda | reverse complement strand
TTCCCTTTTTATTCTTTTATGGCTCCGCCTAGGTAGAGCTTACCATCTATGAATTAATAATAATAATTAGCCCATTCGAGAATGATCGAGTTGGTGAAGCAGATGACTGTGAAAATCGAAGGTCACAAGTTCAAATTCTTTACCAATACTTCCTCGACCGAGCTCGTCGCACCAGGCTTGCCTGGTGTGGTTTCCTCTACCGTGTGATTTGCGATCTACTGCACATGAAGCGGAGTTTACCCAATACGCACTCACAGTGATCGGGACTTCGGTGGCATGTAGCGGCTGCGAGTTTCTACGTCATCAAAAAATAAATAATAATAATAATTCTCTGTTTGGTCTTCATTTTTTAAATTTATTTTTAATCACAGAAAAACAAAATTTTAATTAATTTTTCAATCATATATTTCATAATTATTTTTATCAAAATTTATTAAAATTTTAATTTTAATTCAAACCAAACAAGGGCTAAATATTATAAATTTATAAAGGATTAATTTATCTCATAAATCTAAGTTAGGATTGAGAATTTTTATTATTTAATTAAAATACTAATTTATAGAGGTTACGCTGCATTTTATTTTTTTCTAGAATAAGTAAAATAAAAGTTCCAAATGAGTTATACCTTATAGTTCTTAATATCTAATAATAAGTGTATAAAACTTTAAGGGCATGTGTAGAGTGAATTTTGATAAGTTCAAAATTATTTTTAAGATTAAAAAGTTTCAAGTATTTTTTAAATAATTTTATTGAAGATTTTCGAATTATAAGAGCTTGCTTTTAGAAGAAGTAGGCTTAATTCGACATTTTTATGAATCTCTTCTATAATTAACAGAAGCAAAATAAGAAATACTTCCTCGACCCCGTAAACATAGATTTGCTTTCATTTTTTATCAGTATCAAATTATAGGCCACTTTTCTTATTGAAAATATAGTTGTTATTTCAATTTTCTAACACATTCCTATTTAATGGGTCTTATTATTAAGAAATATAGATTACTCATATTTAGACCATTATTTAATGCATGGGTATATTAGAAAAAAATTATATTTTCAACTGTATTAATTATTTTTTCTTAATTCTCGTGAAAATGAAAATAAGGGCCGTTTGATTGGCCAATTTTTTCCATGGAAAATGAAATTCAAATTCATTTCCCACTTTTAGCATGGAATTCATTTTCTTGCTTTTGTCTCTCACGTGTGTTTTTTTCTTGGTTTTGTGGAAGTTACTTTTTTTAAAAAAAAATTTTGGCAATGAAAACAAATTTTATGGACAATGGTAAAACTTTTTTTTTCCCTTTAATGGATAATTTTTATGAAAAATAAAGTCAAACGAACACCAAAAGATCCAAATTTTCGACATTTTTCAGGTGAAAAATTGTACTAATCAAATACAATTAATTGACAATTTTCAGGAAAACAATTCTATGCAATTCAATTATCTGGAATTCATTTTCTTTCCTCCCAAATTTCACTCTTATAATCAAACGGACACTAAGACTATCTTTATGGAATGAAAAGAGAAAAATTATACCACATATATAGGCTCTACGCCAGCATGTCCGTGCTTAAAAATGACATTCTTGACATTATGTAGTTATTGAAAATGAACTACTGAGAAATGTAGCTAAAACGTCATCGTCAAATACGACTAAAAATTTACTTTACTAACTTTCCAGGCAGTGCGGATTAAAAATGACCGGAGAAGTGCCCGATGGACAGTTGGTACGGAAACTTAAACGGTGGGGGACCGTCGGCACTTAATGCTAAGGACCGACCAGACAGTGGTCCAGCAAAATAGTTGACATTTTCTCACGCGAGACGGTGACCGGCAACTGGTTACGGTGTGAATCGGTTTCCGAATTCACCTAAAATTGAGGGAAAAAGAGCTTTTAAGAGGTGAAAATTAGTTCATCTTGGAATTTGTTTTTACCTTTAATTCCCCTCAGACTTTTAACTGAAATTCATTCATCGGTGGCAAGAGAATGTCATTTATGCCCTTTTCTTCTATGAAATTTGCAGGGTTGTCCCGTATTTGTTACTATCGATGACAATCCAAGAAGAGCTGGTAAAGTTAGCCTTGTCACTAAGCAAACTTTAGGGCTCGTAACGCTCATGATGCTTCCATGTAATAGACGTTATTTTATTCAATATTTAATTGAAAAGGTCTTAATTGCATGACGTTGATGTGGTTGTATATGTAGTAGTTTTCATATGGTACACTTTGAACAAAAACTTTAATTTGAGAGTTAAAAAGACGATTATACTCTTAGGGTCCGTTTGATTGCAAGAGTGGAATTTGAATAGAAAGAAAATGAATTTCAGGGAATTGAATTGCCTAGAATTGTTTTTCTTGAAATTGTCAATTAATTGTATTTGATTAGTATAATTTTTCACGTGAAAAATATTGAAATTTTGGATCTTTTAGTATTCGTTTGACTTTGTTTTGTATGAAAATTGTCCATTAAAGAGATATAATTTGTTACAATTGAAAATATTAGTTGTTACAATTGCCGAAAAAAGAAAGCTGAAAAACCATTTTCTCATCAAAGTGGTGGGAAAATCAATTCAATGAAAACTTGGAAAAGGGGTCACGTGGGGGGTTGTGAGGAAAATGTTTTGCCTAGAAAAATTTAGCTATCAAACAAGAAAAAAATTGGAACTTGAAAATAGTTCCATGGAAAATAGTAAAGATCAAACAGGGCCTTATTATCAATTTCACGAATTTCAATTCCAAGACTCTCACTCATAATAAATTCCAAATATGTGTAAGCAAATATCGATTACGTTTACAAGTAGAAAAACTTAAATGGTAAAGAATTAGTCAATTGAGATGAAACAACGTAATTCCTTATCATTTATGGTTATGCTTCCTAAAGTTAGGGCCTTCTCCACTTTAGGTTGATAGATTCGTGGATATGGTGTTAGGACCCTCACCTTTTTAAGCTATAATAGTCGCATGGTCTACACCAAGATTAAGTGCACTCATTATGATAATATTGTGGTAACAAAATTGATGTGCTTTATAGATTCTAATCACTATATATTAAGGGTCCCAAATTTGGTAGCTGCAACCATCAAATGAATTCAGTCATGTTTGTTTAATAAAATTAAGTTATTTGAGAAAAAGAAAGTGCTTATTGTATATATAAAAAAAAAAGTTAATAATTGGTTGATAGATAATATTTAATTACAACCCATACTGACACAATAGTGGAAAATTTTTTAGTTCAATCGAACAACGAGCCTCGTACAGACGAGTTTTTGTTGTAATTAATCTACGTGGCATAAGAGGGTAATGTCGGAAGTATAATTTAAGTTGGAAAATTCTACTTTTACCTAATAATTTATCTAATCTTTTACCGAATCGACAAGTGGCCGTCCCCTATTGGGAGGGCGCCTGTGGGCCCAAGCGCACCCAATAGGGGGTCGCCACTTGTAGTTTCGGTAATTCATTAGGTAAATTATTATGTACATTTAGTTTGATCCATTCAAGTTAGGTGATGTGGGAACAAAATCAATGAAATTTCTTTGGAGAAAATACATAGAAGTTATCTCGCTTTAATTATGAAAGTGAATGACAAAAAAATCTGCATTGTCACTAACTCATCACCTTACATTTCACATTTACATATTTCTTAGGACGTGTTTGGTTGAAATTAAAATTGAAAAATTAAAAGTTTTCTTGACTTTTATTAGACGAGTGTGACCTAATAACGATTATATTTTTAATTTTAATTGAATTAAAATCTATACCAAACACACCCTTAGAATAAATACAATGACTTTGTACTTTCTTTTGTTAATGTAAAAACTCGCTTTCATGTATATGAATGAGTATTTATTGGTCGCCAAATCCATTGTCTTTGACTTCTTCCAATGGTTAGGGCCTATGGCCCTATGGGTAGGAAGAAGGGGGAGGTGGTAGGGGCCATCACATGAAGTATTTAGTAAATTTTAATAAAAATTGAAGAGTTGTGTAGTCGAAAAGTTAATAACAATTGTGAATTCCATAAAATATTTGATTAAAATTAATTATTAAATTTGATTTAGATTTTTATCTAAATTAAATAAAAATTTATTTACCATCATGAAAAGTTTATTAGACGATCATAATTGTATCAATATAAATAAAAAATAATGGAAAGTCATTTATTAATTTAAGGGTCAAAATAAATAAATAAATTATGACAACTACATTTTGTTGACGTTCTAGAACTAGAAGCAAAAACGTTGACAGCTTTTTATCTATGGTTCCGTAGGATTCAATATGTGTGTGTGTGTGTGTGTGTGTGGATTTAAAGTATTTTTAATAAAAAATAATTATAATTTAAACACCTTACCACGGGAACTATCTTTGTATTTATTTATAGATTATACTAATGAAAAAAAAGTACTATCCTTGATTCATTAATGCATAAACAATTATACATTCAATCCACAATAACACAAATATTATCTCTTACAAGTTACATCTATTTGCATTGATGACTGATTAGAAAATTTTCATTATTCTAAGTGTACAGAAAAAAATTTCACAGAAATTTTACACCCCCTCATACGTGTGGGGTCCACCAGAATAAAAAATGAAAAAAAAATAAAAAAAAAATTCACCCCCACCCTGTATTGTGAGTGTTTGTGAGATTATCCACTCTTCACCTCTTCGGTAAGTGTAGCACTCAAAAAATCTGTATACGGACAAAAGCTCATGCAATTAATGTTAACGCGTTTCAGTATTTTAGATCTTCTTGCATTACATGCAGTTTTTTTTAATTAATTTTAATTGTCTTTTTATTACAACTAATGACTCATGCACTTTAATTTAAAATATAAAATTTTGTCAATTCTAGAATGTCAACACAAATATATTATATGACCAAGCAAAACTAATATATTCCTCTTTTTCTTTTTATTTTATCTTTCAACACAAGTCTTTGTCGATTTTATGCATGAGAGGATGATACAACTTTATATACAATTAATTTTGCATACACGAAGATTTTATTTTTTTCGATTTTTGCAAATCTTACTTGAATTGAAATTACTTTAGAAAATATCAAAAATCTAATCATGAGTTTAGAGGTTATTCAAACTTGGAAGACATTGACAAAATATGTGGGGGCATTTTATAGAATAATCATTAAAAAAGATTTAAATAAAAATGATCATTGATGGGATATGATATGGTACCTATCAAAGTCGTTGATTCTGACAAAATTACCAATATCAATACTATTATTTTTTATCGATACATATCTCTTAATAATCAATGACGAATATTCTTCATTAATGTTGTCAGTAATCAGCGATGGTGTTGCCAATAAAGAAGCATGTATCCTTTATTCATTTTTTTCTTAACCTTTCGTCAGTAATTCAAGATTTCTTTTCATTTTTTTTATTTATAATATTATTTATTAATTTACTTAACGCCATAAATATATTGTTTTGAGATAAATTAGAGTCGGTAGAACAATTATTTCGACCATAAAATACTTTTCAAAATGTTATGGGATGATCCACGAATTTACCTCTAATTTTTTTATTTTTTGTCAACTTTCTTGTTAAATTAATTAATCTTGACCAGGAAAATCTCCATCCTCAATTCGTCTTTTAAAATATCATTTGCTCTTTCCGGAAAGATAAATTTTCAACTAATCCATGTAATTTACTTTAAATCATCGTACTGCATTGACTTATTCAAGTTACGAGTTTAATTTTGGATTTACATAAGAGTAATTGATATAATCATTTTTTTTAAAAAAAAAATTACTATTTACCTCTTCCTTAGTAAGCAAAATTAAAAAATGGCTAATTGAAGAATTATATTATGAAGGTGTTTGGTATGGATAAAAATGAGATTTTTAGAATTGTGACAAAAGTTTTTGAAATATATGGTTGAAAAGATGTGGGACCCATGAATGTTTGATATTAATTGTTTGACTTTGACTTAAATTAAAATCTGATTTTAATGCGACCCAAACATGCCCTATAATTAGGGTTTTACTCACAATTGAATAATGTTTTTACGACAAGTTGAATGTTCTTTACTTCCTACATAAGTTTTGGTGCTGTCAGGAGGGACAAAAGTGCACCGTGTATTTACCTTAATCAAACATAAATATAATGATCTTTCGGGGTAGTTGAATTGGTAGAGCAGGCGAATGTGGAGATCGAAAGTCACAAGTTCGGATCCCCTGCCAACACTTCTTCGATCGAGCTTGTCGCACCGAGCTTGCTCAGTGCAATTTATCTCTCATGTATGGTTTGCGGACTACTTCACACGGAACGAGATTTACTCAGTGCGCACTCACGGGTAGCGGCTGCGGATTCCTACATCAACATATGTAAAATCAAATTTCAAAGTGTAATAAAGTGAAATTATTATCTAGTTTTACGTACCAGATACGTCCGATGTTATTTCATTTCATTTGAAAAAAATTAAAAGATGTACAAAACTTACAAGTAGCCGAGCAGAAATTTCGTAGTAGTTGTGTGTGTGGAAATATATATTATACTAAACAAACAACAACACAACAATGTTTTATTATGTCCCTGTCTTCAAAGATAAATACTTGAATCATAATAACTCTAATGATATGAGGGATTTAGTTGCTATCGCAGTGCAGAGTGAAATATTAAGCCCCTACTTGTTACAGTTTCTTTAAAATTTATTTTTGATCATACATTTTCTAAATAAAATAATTTTATACAAAGATCCATAACTTTTCTATATTGTTTAACCACATATTCTTCAAAAGTATCATCATTTATTAAATTTATTCTCAAAAAATTTACACCAAAGGGTCCCTAAGTAACGTGAAACACAAAGGAAAAATAAAATAAAATTATTTGTTATGGTCAACATTCTGTGAGAATTGTGGACCTTGTGGTCACTTGTTGTTTCAAATTTTCATTTAAGATATTATGTACAAGATTTTTGTCACATCTATTTAGTTTCAGCCTTGCTACATTGGTTAATTAGTTTAAAAAACTAATCAACATTACCATCAAATCACTTGTTGCCACACCTCATTCTGTCATCAAAGATATTAAAAACATTTGGCAAAATAGATTAATATATTTTTCTTCTCACATACAAGAAAAGATGCTCCTCACCATATTCCAAGTTATATACAAGGGTATAAATATAATTAAAAATAAGGATATATACATAAATTATCCATCTTAGTGGTATTAGAGAAATATACCTTTGTGATAATATAAATTAGTGGTGGAAATAAATAAGTTGAGCCGACTCGCGAACCAAAGCTCAGGACTCGGTATCGTCTTGTCAAAAAAAAAGGCTCGAGCTTTTTAGGTTCAAGCCGAGAGGACTCAATGGTCTTTCGATTTTTTTAATTTTAATTTTTACTCAAATATACGAAAAATTGATTATTAATAATTTACAAACTACAAAAGTAATTATGCAAGTTGTTGAATTATACAAAGTGGTCATTAATTCACAAACTAAAAAGGAGCAATACATAAATTCTAGTTTTAAAGACCACGTTTCATAAATAACAAATTTATTAAAATATTTCAAAAATCAAGTAGTAAATAAATTTATTAAATATTATAATATAATATACATTAATTATTTCTATCCATGCCACCTCACTTACCACATCATATCACACGACTACACCACCTTCCCTCCACCTCTCCAATGGAGACGGCCATCAACTCCGGCGACTGTTCCGACGATTTCTCCAGCAACTGTTTTGACGATCACTTCGCGGCCACTCCGGTGACTTAAAGATTTCTAGAAAATTAAAATTGAAAATTACACCCCCACCCCCATGGATCCACCTACCACCACCTCATCCCTGCCTCCACCTCCTAAACAATTATCGAAAAAATTTCAAGTCACTTTATATAATCAAGTCGCTGACACGTGTTATCCGTGACTAATTGTGCCCAAGTTTGTATTCAATGTGACTAATTGTGATCAAATTTGTGTTCAGTGTGACTGTCTGTGACTAAGTTTGTATTCAATGTGACTAATCGTGACCAAATTTGTGTTCAACGTGACTGTCTATGACTAATTGAATATTAATTGTGACCGTATATGATCAAGTCACAATCGATCACAATCAACACAAAATTGGTCACAACCAGTCACAGTGAACATAAATTTAGTTACAAACAATCACAATGATGATGGACCTGATCACACCCGATTTTCATCGCACCACCACCACTCCAAACAATGTCAAGAACCAAACACGCAAAACCTCACCACGGCTACATGAACCACCAGCAATAGAACCATCACCGCCAACACCACCACTAATAGAATCACCAACAAACCACAAATAAAAAATCACCCACAAATAAAAAAAAAACATTGCCACCAACAGAATTGTAGAAAAGTTTGTTTCCAGTCTTAATGTTAGAAATGTGTGGCTTCCTTGGATCAAATGTTCAAAATTAAGTTTGAATAGGAAGATTTTGTGGAATTTGAGCTTTTGGCATTAACCTGATGAATTTAGACAGAAAGGAATGCTGGAATTCTCAATGAGCCAATGACCACCACCGCAAATTGGACCAGAAAACCGTCAATAAACTCCAACAATTCAAAAATCAAATCGATTGCGCAAATCAATAGAAAATAATTGATTTTTGTTGTTGGGTATTTTTCCCTTAAATTAAAGTTGCAATACCGTGAATTGAAAATATCCCCCATCAGCGTACTAGGATGCTCACGACGTCGTGCCTGGTCAGCAGCGAGGCGATGCAGTCGTTGCTGCAAGTAGCGACGAGCGTTGCAAGGAACTGCCGCACTCACAGCATTGACGAGTGCTGCAAGGCTTAGCCGGAATAGCAGCATTTTCTGCACCCAACGGAGGCCACGAGTAGCGCTCGTCGAGGCTGCGTGCAACGATTGCTCAATTATGGGTAGCAACGAACTGCTACGGGCATGTGCTTTCTCCGATGGTTGTGCTCCACCCTAGGGGGTTAGATGGGGATGGACAGAGTGGTGGTAGAGACTAGAGAGAGAATGAAGGAAGAGTAGGAAGAGAGAGATTGGGTAGAAGGAGAAAGAGTTGGGGTGAGTTTGGGATTAATCGGGGTGGGGGTTATTATGCAGATTAAGGTTTAATTAAATTGATAATCCTATTTACCACCTGATTTTTGAATTGTAAACTTTATCCCTCTTATTTTTGAATTGTAATATTGAAAAGAAGAGTTTTAGGTAATTTTCTCAACTAAAAAGTTAATTATGATGATTTAAAAAGGTGGGCCACACAAGCCTACATACGAGACGGGCCGTATTTGGACTTGTGCGGCTCGTGAACTAGCTTGGGCCAAATCTCATTTTGAGACTTGGCTCGTACAAACGAGCTCCGAATCGAGCCACATGACATCTGAGATATATGTATATATTAATTTCAGCATAATGTCCTTGCTTTTATTAGATTTACCGTAAAAATATTTTGTCTTTCAACTATCCAAACCACTTATATTTTATTCATTACATAATTCTTTTATAGGTCATTGAATTGATAAAATAGGCTGCTAAATTATAAGTTGAGAATCTGATTAACAAATTTTGTACATTGTATTTTTAATTAATTAATTAATACGTTAGGCGATTAATACGAGTCCTCCACATGCAGTGGCGCGTATGTAGCTGTAAAATTTAACATTAATTCAACAAGTTGGAGTAGGGTAGGGGTCCCTGTCTCCCTTGTATACTTCGTCAAGAATAACAAAGTCAGAAGTCAAAAACTTTGAAAACATCTATTTTTATGTCCTTATCATATATATATACACACATGTCATGCAGGACTAGATATATTTGATCTTCGCTCGTCGACAACTAATTCATGTTAGTGGTTTTCGACGGGATGGAGGAAGTATTTTGCCACGCATGTTGCGTGTTAAAAGTCACATAATGTGACTTGCATTTCAACACCCGCTTATACTTATTCCAACGGTCATAAATAATATATTTATACATACATGTATAGACGGAGCTCAGGTAAGCGGATTCAAACCATGGTTTGAGTGACCATTGCCAAGGAAGGCCTAAAAAGAGTTCGAATCCCCTTCAAACACT
This sequence comes from Fraxinus floribunda, assembly GCA_903798395.1. NCBI lineage: Eukaryota > Viridiplantae > Streptophyta > Magnoliopsida > Lamiales > Oleaceae > Fraxinus > Fraxinus floribunda. The sequence continues at coordinate 507 of CAIGRS010182727.1, read as the reverse complement.
TTCTCGGTCGAGCTCATCGCACCGAGTTTGCCTAATGCAATTTACCTCTTTTGTGTGGTTTGCGAGCTACNGTGGTCGGGCCTTCGCCCCTTCAGGGTAGTCGAGGGTCCGTGACGGATAGCGACTGCGGATTCCTACGTTATAAAAAAAATGTGAAGAAGATAAATGATTAATTACTCCATGCGAGGGTGTATCTAATTAATCATGATATAACGTGGTTAATTACATATGTTATTTTGGGTGGTCCATACTATTATTGGGGAATTAGGTCTATATTTTGGTATACATAGGATGGTCCTGTTATCTCATTTGTAATGTTAATATTTGTGCAATAAAGAGTAAAGACCATGCACATGATGTTACCATTTTATACATGGGAAATCTATCCATATCAAAGTACTATCCTTGTTATCTAATTAATTACTTCGTATATTTTTTAATCTCTTATGATTTTATAATCTGTATTTGTTAAATAGATATCTTAAGATTGCCCCCCCCCCCCCCCCC
>CAIGRS010182708.1:0-11810 GCA_903798395.1 Fraxinus floribunda | reverse complement strand
TGCTTCTTCACTGCTCCTTCACTCAGGCTTCTTCTTGCCTTTCCCTCTCTTCCAGTTATTCATTTTCTGGTAATATTACAGTTTTGCCCACTTATTGTGTTTGGGTAATTTTAATTGTTTTATGTTTGTTTAGTAATTTTATGGAGAAGTAGTGGGTTATGCTCTAATTCATGATATTTAGTGATTTTGTTTTGTTTTTATTAGTATTTTTCTTTTTTTGGGATATACAATCCAGAGGGATGATATTGCAGGCTTCTTCTTCTTCACTATCTGAGTGAATCATTATAGATTTATGCGTTTGCATTTTGTGTTTTGTGTTTTTAACTATTTTATTGCTTTCATAAGAAGGGATCAGGGCTTAATTCGTAACAATTACTAGGAAGAGTTTATAAACGTTTAAATTATAATATAAATAGATAGTAATGAGTTGTCCATGAGTGGCAGAAGTACTTCTCGGTCTCTGGAAATGCGAAATGTGTGGATAAAAAGTGACTGTTTATGAACAATTCATAAACTTGAGCCAAACAAAGGCTTAAACTTATTGCAATAGCACTAAGTACTAAAAGACCTTACTTTATTGTTTTCTACTATCCCTGCTATATTTATTGTTTACAAAACATGAAGATTTCGTATATGGTTTTAGTAACTTCAAGAAACAAAGATTGCTGTTTGTTGGCAATTTTTGTTTTCATCAGTAGAGATTATTATTTGTGATGCATTATTCGCAGGGTCATCATTGAGTTTGGACTTGAATTCGAGGATGGGAGTAAGTGTTAACAAAAGGCGTGCCCTAGTAGTGAATGCTAAGAAATATGCTCTCTGTCAAACGAAGAGGAACAGGTCAAGGAAGTCACTTGCTCGGACACATGGCTTCAGGAAGCGTATGAGTACCACCAGTGGACGAGCAGTGATCCAGCGCAGACGTGCCAAGGGACGATGGGTCCTGTGCCCAAAAACCAACCATAGCAGCGGCAAACGTGTTTGATCCTTCATTGTTTTGGCTCATGTGATTGATTCATATAGGTAATGCTATGGTTCGAGTACGCGCATTGTGTTGTCTCAGTTGTTTCTTCGTTCTTCTTCTTCTTCGGGTAATTTGATCATTTTGTTGAAAATATTATTGTCGACTTAATTCCAACATTTCTCATATCTGCATCATTGCATACTGGATTTATCATTACATGGAAAATCTAGGACAGAACGTTTATGTTCAGAATGAGAAGAAACTGTTCAGAATGTGGTTTTTATAGCTAGTTGAGATGCAATATTACATTGATGATTTGGTTCTCGTATAATTTTAGATACTATTACTATGTACACGTCACTAGCACATAATTCACAAGTATACAGTAATAAGAATAACTGAGATCCTCGAGGAATTCATAGGAATGACCAAATTCACAATTTACAACAGTCTAAGCAGTTGGATAGGAAGCTTCCATCGCAATACCACATAGTCCTTCCTTAGCATCAATGCCCCTTTCCATTCTGATATATCCCTCTTCACCCCAACTTGTTCCCCATGAGTTCTTGACTAACCAATACTTTGTCCCGTCTTCACTCGTCCCGTACCCTACTGCTGTAACGCCATGGTCTAAGTTAGTCCCACAATATCCAGTAAAAACACCACTTGTGTAGAACTGAAAAGCCAGTCCACTGGCATCAATAGCTACGGATACTGGCTGACTAGCCACAGCTTTCAATAATGCAGATTCATCGTTAGCGGTGACATCTTCATAGCCAGTGATCTTAGCTGCACGTGAAGCTTCCTTCTGGCTGTTGCACTTGCCATCAGTTCCGTCATAGGGGTAATTAGATTCAGTCGTGAGGCCATGGTTGTGTAATACGAATTTGAATGCATTATCCATTAGTCCACCATTACATCCTTGATCACCACTACTTACGTCGCAATCCACAAGTTCTTGTTCAGACAATGAAATCAATTTGCCTGTTTTTAGTTGGTTGATTCCTTCCACGGCTGCAACAGCAGAAAATGCCCAGCAGCACCCTGTTTGTTTGCATTTTCAAACAAGTTATTACAAATGAAAGTGCATCTTTTTATAATTCGCTTAGTGCTCGATCTCGGATTAAACAGTACATCATACAAGATTTTAACTTCTTTTTCTTCCTTAAAACCTAGAGAATTTTGAAAAGTCAAAAGCTCCTGACTATGATGTTGTTTTTGAGTTTGTTTATATAATTTTCTTAAAGTATTTTATCTTGTTAAAAGAGCTTTTAGGCTAAGCTAGTTCAATGTGATAAACATAATTTTCTGAAAGTATTTTATCTTGTTAAAAGAGCTTTTAGAAGATAGTTCAATGTGACTTTTTCAAGAAACTTTCCTACAAGAAGTAAGAGTAGAAGTCATGCCAAACGAGCTCTTAATAGTGTCTAGTACCAGTATTAGTGCCTGCAGTCCAATGTAAACAAACAAGGGATTTGCTTTAGAGAAAATTTTGTCTTACCACATTGGCCCTGATCCTTGACTCCGGTTACGGCTCCTTTCTTTCTCCAGTCCATGCTTGTAGGAACTGCAGTTAAATTTTCATACTTAAAGCCTGTAGCACCATTTGACTTTTTCTGGAGGGACGTCTTGTATCCGTTACGAGAGGCACGAAACTCTTCATTTGTCATATCAGCAAATTCATTAACACCTAGCTTGTAACGCCGAGTTCCTTCAATGTTGAAAGACTCGATAAACTCCACATTCTTCTTGAATATCTCGAACCGAGTTGCTTTCTCTACATTATCTTTGTACACACGTCCGTACTGGGCTATCCATTGCTCGTGTTTCTCAGCCACGGATGCTCCCTGGAGACTGCGGGTAGCTTCAAGAGACGAACAAATCCCTAAAACTAACACAAGAGTAAGAATCAAGTTCCTCTCAAACGACAGTGCCATTTCTATTTAACTTTGTATTGAATGATAGTTTTCGAGTTAGGATTGAACAAAATAGGTGGGTATATATAGACTGGAAATTGTTCATTCATTAATTTATGCTAAATAGAATTCTCACTATGATGTGAACCTTATTATAATGTATCAAAAAGTTTCGTAGACGATGCTCCATTAAGACCTGTTTTGTTGTACATACATACTCCATAGGGACCTCATATTCACCCAACTGTGTAATCCTTTTGATATTTCTTCTCCAATTTTGACATAAATTTTTTTTGTAATCTACTTAGGGCCAGTTTGGTACTGCTTTTTCTTCTCTTACAAGCGACCAATTTCTTCTAAAAGTTCTTCTATATGGATAGCGTACTTTTAGAAAGTAATTCAAACAGATTTAAAAATTACTTCAAAAATCTTTTCGAATATTTGATAGAGAGGCTCTACGATGCTAACATGTTTTCTACTATGCACGGAAAACGACTAGACGCGATTAAAAAAATAAAAAATGAAACAACGGACTCACTTAACCAAGTTTTATGTGTATTTTACGTACTATTTTATATTGCACAATAGTCAAATCAATAATCAACTGAACACTGATTAAGCTTATTACACTAAAAACTCTGAATTCAAACTTTTTAACGTCAAATTAACAACTAAGTTCGCATAGAACACTTTCCAATTCACGATGCCAAATTACATCGATGTAAATTATTCATATAATTATTTCTGTCTGTGTTGATCAGCCGTATAAAACTGGCCAGTTATGTACGAAATATGCAATCAAAATTCCGTTGAAGCTACTCTGTTATTCTAAACTATAAATTCTGGATATTCTAGCATTTGCACTGTTCTTATTCAATCTCTTTCTATCGTTTGGAACTTGTATGATAAACCATTTTTTAATTATTGCTTGGTCACATCGGGTAGAAGAATCCAATTCAAAATAGAATCAATAAGATGAGAAGGAAAATGAGTAGTAATGTGAAAACTAGATATGTTAAGATTAAGTTGATATATGCCAAAAATCCATTCAACTCTCTATGGGATAGGAGTTTTCTAACATATTCGAGGGTTCAATATGACTATTGTCACTTCGGCCAAAGACACAAGATGAAACTTCACCACCGTGAAATGGCTTTTTGCAAAAAGATGAGGAATTGTATTCCCAAGAACGTCAAAAGATTGAATGACAAGTGGACATAAATACAAATTGAAAAACGTATAGTGAAAATTTTGCAGCTGGGTTCCCCTTTCTTGGGATATTCAGTAATTGAATCACACCATTAAGACGAGTTTCGTACTTAGTTTCACCTCAAAATCTAAAAATCTTAAATTCAGTATCTCCAATTCTTCATACACTGCCCTGGTGGTTCATCTGTTTCATCGACACCCTACAGGGGCAACTGCGCAGGAATGTTCATTTCTTCCCGAGGAGGAGAATATTCCCTGAGCGAAACAAAATGTGCCATTAAATGGTTAAATGCTGTTAAGAACATGAATAAATCATCCTAATTCAAAATTGAATTATGTCTCCACGACGCAGGCCACAACATATCTAGAAACCTGTTATTTTGGTCTAAGCAAACTTCTTCAGTCTATCAGGCGGGTTTGTTGAGATTTGGACCAAGAAGATTAGAAAACTGAACCCCTGCAAGCATATAAAATTAACCCACATCTATTACTGATAAAATCAGTGCCTAACAAAAGCAAAGATATTTTCTATAAATGTTAGAAGCTGGCAATGAATAGCTGATGCACTTCCAATGTACAACAGTTGTGTGGAATAATTCACAGATAATACCTCAACAAACCTTGAGAGAGCTTTTTCCATCTCTTGCTTAGCTCTGTGCACTCTCCTCAGTACTAAACGCTGAGGGTGAATAGTTTTTGAGAGTAAGGTACCAATAAACATGTACTACGTATTGCCCATTATAATATCTCTGTCTTACTCGAGCTTCAAAACATGGCAGCCAAGAAAAGCATATGGAAGCAGATGCAGAGGTTTACCTCCTGTTCCAAGAAAAAAAGCTGTTCTGCACCATAAACCATATCACCTATCAAAGCTGGAAACCATAATCATACTATACCGCAAATTCAAGATCATGGCATCATATTCCACAAGATTTTACAGAGATCCTCAACAGCTTTACTTAAGCAAGGGATTCTACAACCAATTGCTTATTTTTTTTTAAATATTGAAATCTACGATCAAAAGTTCGTTTCTCAAAAAAAATAAATTAAATTGTGCGCAAATTTAGCCCTTCGGGCTCCATTTTTCCAAAGCTCATTTTCAACTACACAATCTCTTGAAAAGTAATTTTACACGTAAATCCAAAACTTTTCCTTAATTTTTAATCACACGTTCTCCAAAAATCACTATTTCAAAATACTGAGGCTTGAACAAGGGCTTAGTCTTGTTGCCCAATTATTGAAATAAAATGCTTCATTGCTCAAAGTATCAAAGAAGTGACAGTTAAGCAATAAATCAACATCATTTCCAGAAATCTAAGTATCAGTACAGCTTTGAATCACAGAAAAATGAAAAGAGGTTCTACAGTCCAATTTTACAACAAATGCAACTATCTGAATCTATACACCCCAATATTTCTTTGGTAGGTAGGGAAGAAACCTCCAAAGTCACCAAGATGAAACCTTAGCAATTGCGCCATCAGTTTGACCACCTCAAATCAACAACAGTGTCACATTACAAAATCTCAAGACGCGCAACACCAATGACAATGAAATGTCCTAACTTTTCCCCATTTACTTATGTCCAACTAACAACTCTTTTTCAGGTAACTAACCAAAACATCCATATGTCCATTTTCCCAGTACTCTCAGTTCTGATATGGAACCAAACAACATATTCAATGTTCCTAACATATTCATCACTGCAGACAATCTTTAATAGTTTATGAATGAGAAGCCTGACACTGGACATAAGCACCATAACTTGCAAATCACAAGGCACAACAGGAACAATTTTGATAACTCAAAATGAAAATCTACCATGTCCAGCCAATTCCAAAAATTATAAATAGTCAATTTCAGCAGTGCAACATAAAATGGTCCATTCTATGATAACTAGGCAGACAGCCGAGGAACGCCAACTTTGGGAGAGAGATACCACAACTAAGCTTCATTTCATGTCCAACATGTATACAAAATGAAGTTGTTGCATTTTATCCAGCAATGCTTCCATGACAATGAGCATTAGAACTCATGTTGTACAGACCATATAAAACACTATAAATCATTCGTCAGCATCAGGTTAGATTGGAGATTAAGCCCCTGTTTGTCACCCTTTAAGACAAAACTCTTTTTTCCTCCTACTAATTTTCAACTACATTTTCACAAAACAAAATATTTACACGTAAACCCAAAACTTTTTCCATTTTTAACCACATTCTCCAAAAAAATCATTATTCAAAACATCATTTTTACACAATAATGGCCATCAAACAGGGGTTAAAAACCCACATAAATTTAGTTCAAGGTCATTACAATTAGAGATTACGCATTGATTCACCTCATACACATGCACAATATCATATGCAAATTTGATAGGATACACCTGTTATGCTAATAAGGTTAGAATTCAGAATAAATTGCACAGTGATCTAAAATTTAATTTGATCTCCGAACTGCCAAGGCATCTAGGAGGCTTTGCTCTGTCTTCCAAATGAACTTGAGAAAAACTTCTCATTTTGGTTTCACTTTTTACATTTGAGAAAAACACACCATGATACAAAGGCGCTAAGTTTCAAGAAGTCCAAAATACTACGTTAACTTTCAATACTCAGTAAGAACACTGATAACTTTACCTCGTATACATGAATGAGAACTACTCAACACACTACAAAATCCCTAATAAGAATGAAAGGTTCTTTCTTTAAAGAAAAGGTTGGGAAGAGAGAAATGGGCTTATATGGGAAGACGCTTTTCTCCCCTATTTCGATTTACTTCTGTCATGCATGCTTTCAATCAATATTGAGGCAGCTGAGTCATGATAATGCCATTCCAGGAGAGGTTTATCAGGCTCACATTTATAAACCAGATAGTGTTTTAGCAATTTCCATCCACGTATAGATCACTCATAGTAGGGCTGTAAGATTGAATTGACATCATATGAAGTAGAAAACCGAGATCAGCAAAATGAGGATATCAATCTCACAGGATAAGATGTTGAAAACCAAGCTGCCTTGATTGTTAGAAAATGAATATACAGTATAAAATATATATCTAATTTGATCCTACAGTAAAACTCGATATTTTAGGTCGTATGCCCTCGAATACAGCTAAAACTGGTGAACAGTACCAAAAGGGCAACAACTGCTACTGAAAGCAAGAGTGCCACCTCTCACCACCCCAAATAACAAAGACATATTTCTATTTCTGAAAGAAGAAATTTTTTTCATGAAATTGCGGGTGAGGGGGGAATGGTCAGTCTTTCGACTTCATATATAAACAAATGATTTGTAAGTCACAGCTGCATAGCATTAAATTTTTATTCATTGGAAAGGGAAAATGTTATCTTTGGATAGCTTCAAATTTGCTTCCAAAGGGTATAAGTTAATAAACAACGGAAAAGAACAGAGGTCAATACCATTATGCCACTTTTCAAGTGACTGAATACAGTCTCACTAAAAGAAAAGAGAAAGGGGGATGGGGTTTCAGGGAAGGGAGAAGTCATATGATCAATCTTCAGATTTTAGATATATTAAAATAAATCACAAGTCATAGTTTCAATCAAATTTTAATTCATTAAGGGGAAACATCATCTTTGAATGAATATTTTCCTCAAACAATGCAATGTATATAACTGGAAAATAATGGAATCAATTCCACTGTGCCAATTTTCACATCAATGCAAAGACATACAACGCGAAACTCCTTATAGCAAAGGAGGAAAACATGAATCCGCATATAATCAAGGATATTTATTTTATTTTGACACAAATTGGCTCCTGTAAAATTATAATTCACTGCCAAGCAATTGGACACTCTTTCAGATACTGCAATGACAAAGTAGCATATTTGCCAAACCGGCATACATGATAGGAGTACCCAAAAAACTTATAAATCGGAAGTAAACAAATTTTCAAATACTTTGCAGCTCGTTCTTCACATAATACAGCAATTTGTTCCAACTAAGCAAATTCTAGCAAACAACTTAGTCATAAAACCACAACTTATAGGAGCAGATAGGGTAGAGTTGAAGCAGCCACAGATCTCAAGCAGTCCATACCATTTAAAGCATTTGCGTCCAAGAAGCTGTCATAATACCTGAACAGATACCCATGCATAACTCAATCATCATTCAAAATTCAAACATAACAAAAAGGAGTTATGTTAAGGATATGAACTATATCAACTTAAACATTTATTATGAACAAGTGAAATCAACATTCCAGCATCTGAATATTAACTTTATTAAACAATTCCTTATTTCCTGCTATTTCCACAATTTCAGCGGTAGCCTCTTGTATTGCAGTTGGTGATGGTTATGTGAAGGACTCTCCAGGACATGAGAAGAACAGAAAAAAGGAGATCGAGTGAAGGGATTTAGCTCACTTTACCCAGAGCCACTAGTCCATTACAAAGGATGGAGGATGATGACAGAACCAAGATACCATAAATTCCCAAGTAGAGGTAACATAGCATGTCACGTACCTCATAACTATTTTTATAACAAATACAGTCCGATCACACCCAATCCAAAAACATTTATTGATAGAATCTAGCAACTTTACCATAACCATCAATAAAATATGTTAACCATGTAATTTAAGCTATATAAAACAATTACCTCATAACTACTATTAAACAAATACGATCACACTCGATCCAAAAAAATTATTGCTCAAAACCAGCAACTTTAACCATAATAGTAAATAAAATATGTTAATCATGTAAATTAAGCTATATAACAAAATTACCTCAGTAATAGGGTGGCATAGCCTGGTATGGAGGAAACCTAGGTCCTGGACCAATACCAGGCTGATTCTGCTGTGAAGCATACGACTGTTGAAGACCATAGTTCCCTCCATCTGGGTAACCCCCAGAACTTTGTAGCCCACTAGTACTAGAAGGCATTCTGTAGCCCCCAGTATTGCCCAATCCTCCAGTGTACTCCCCTGTTACAGCTCCTACATTAACAGCTCCAGTGCCACCAACAGGACCACCATACTGTGACTGACCACCTCCATACCCACCACCATAACCTTGCCCACTTAGCCCTCCAGGCCCTCCAATGGCAGCACTATAACCTGGGTTCTGATGCATTATACCAGCCTGCTGCTGGGGTTGAGGCATGTTTGGGCCTGGTCCATAGCCCATATAACCAGTTCCTGATCCATAATTTGACACAGGCATTCCCTCGCCAGGCACTCCAGTGAGACCAGCATTTGGTATCCCAGGGACAACTCCCCCACCGGGCCCAACACTCGGCTTCTGCCTTTTATTATCCGTTGCCAACTTACAAACCACTTGATGCCCATCAATAGTCTTCATGGGTTCAAGCAATGAAGCTTTTGCACCCTCCTCAGTTTTATAAACAAAAAAGGCAAAACCTTTTGGCTTCCCGGTCTGCTTATCAAATCCTAGAGGCCCTTCCTCAATCTCACCATACATGGAAAAAATCCCCAACAATCTCTCAGAGGAAATCTCAAAAGGCACATTACCAACATAAATCTTCCTCAACGCCACATCAGCCGAGTTCGAATTCGCAGAACTTCCAGCGGCAGCAAGCTGAGTAACAGTAATACGCCCATCGATTTTCTTATTAGGCTCCTTCAGTGCTAAGATCGCAGCATCAACGTGTTTAAACGTAACAAACCCATACCCCTTCGACTTACCCGAAGCCTTATCAGTAATAACAATAGTGTTGGCCTCATCAAGTTCCCCGTGAGCGGAGAAAACCTGGCGAAGCTTCTCAGTGGTTGTTTCCCATCCAAGGCCGCGCACAAAGAGCTTGCGCTGGACAGGGTCCGCATCAGCTAGCGCTCTAACAGCCTCTAGCACATCGGGATGACGAAGAACAGCCTCACGAATTATACCTAACAGCTGCTCCTTCGTGAAGGGTTCGAGGATTTTTTGTGCGTCTTCTGGGGACAAGAAGCTGGGTACCGGTGGTACGTTAGCGGCTGCAGTACCATTTAAGTCGCTGGGTACAGAATAAGGGACGCCATTGTCATCGGCTTTACGCTTCTTTGTGAGATCCATCAATGAAATTAGGATTAGGAATTAGAAAGAAAACCTAAAATTTCAGAAACCCTAAACGAAAGGGTGGCTGCAGTCTACCTTTATATAGCACTTAAACCGACATGCAGAATACGACGTAGTATCGACGTGGTTTTGTTTCGTCTTTGGGCTGTTAGGGTTCGGCCGTCACTAAAATTGGATCCTGTTGGGCTCAGTCCTGACCTATTGAAATTGGGGAAAAATTCATATATATAGCCCATATTTGATATTTGAGTTACGTTAAAATTTGTGAAAATTACATAAATTCAAGCGTTTAAAAATTGTTTTTTAAAAATTGGGTCTAAAATTTATTTATCCAAAAATCAGGTACTATATTAAAATCTTAATTAATAACTCTAATTTATCACTCTCTACTCCCTCCCATCTCTCTCTCTCTCCTCCTCTCATCTTCTCCTTCAAACCCCGACAATCGGCAATGAAGGAGTTGCTCCAGCCAACACCACACCACAAGCCCCCATCGTCGTCGGCACTGCAAATCGAGTAGGATAAGAGAATGGGTGGTGATGCTGGTGTGAGGCAGAATCGGTGGGAATCAGTTTTTTTCTTAGGCCTTGTTTGTGCCATATTATTTTTTTCATTCTCATTCTTCTACTCATTTTTAACCACACATTTATCAATAAAATAATATTTTTCATCATATCAATAATTTTTTCTTCTTTTTCAACCACATATTCCCCATCACNGTTAATAACACATTTCGTAGTATTCAGCCCCTGTTTGAACCACATTATTTTTCTCATTCTCATTCTTCTACTCATTTTCAACCACACATTTTTCAATAAAATAATATTTTTCATCACATCAATAACTTTTCCTTCATTTTCAACCACATATTCCCCATCACATCAACAGTAAAAATACATTCTTTTTCCAAAAATGTGCAGCAAACAGGGGCTTAGTTTAATTTATTCGCACAGATCTGTGGAGTTGTGATTTGTGGTGGTTGATGGCGGAGGTTTTGGTGTGGTTCGCGATCGTTGTTGTGATGATGCAATTGTACGGTGCGGTATGATAGTGAGGTGGTTGGTGGTAGTGTTTGACGGCAGTATGGTGGATCTGTGGTGGTGATGGTGGTCTGTGCAGTGGTGGATCTATGGTGGTGGTCCGTGTGGTGGTGGTTTTTTTGGTGTTGTAGTGCAGGTTGCGATGGTGCTGGTTGTTTTTTGTTATTATTGTGGCGGTGTTGTGACGAGGGCGACGATGTTGGTGGTGCTGTGCAGACGGCGACGGTGGTGGTTGTTGTTGGTGGAGTGGTGGACCAGGTGGTGGTGGTGGTGGTGGCTGTGGCGGCGGCAGAAGCAGCGGGAATGGGACGAAGAGTGTTTGTGACCAACTATTTGGTCGATTTGTGACCAAAGATTAGTGGTGGATCGAGATCGGGGGACGGGTGTTTGGGTGCATTTGACCAACTATATAGTTCTCTGTGGCTAACTATTAAACCATGACCTTAAAATTCGATAATCTGTGACCAATAAATTTGAAAATATGTGATCGATAGATAAACTGTAATCTATAATTTTTCAATTTGGGACTATAATTTTTTGAACCGTGACCAATGAAGTAAATTGTGACATATAAATTTTTTGATATGTGACATCGAAATAAGTTGTCATTAATTAATTTGATAATATGTGACCAATGAATAAATT
>CAIGRS010182700.1:0-11568 GCA_903798395.1 Fraxinus floribunda | reverse complement strand
ATTATATAACACCTTAGTTGTCGTCACTTTTTGTTAAAAAAAATCACAAACTATCTCATTTGATTTCGTTTTTAATGTATTAAAGATATACATACAAGGTGTTTGAAAATTTAATTATGAATATGAATTCAAATTTTACTTTATATTAAAAAGTGACATGAAGATACATTGTATTTGTTTTGTATATGAATTAATATGCTGAAATTTGAATGTAAAATACTCTTATCACTTTTTTTAGAAAGTCTCACACAATTTTATTTGTATTCTTTTTTGTAGATTTATAAAATTAATATTTTTATCCGTTATGGAGAAAAATATGAACAATTAAGGATGTTTATTTGATAATGATATGTCATGTCACTTTTTAATAATGTATATATGTCTATGGAGACGAATNCACTTTTTTTAGAAAGTCTCACACAATTTTATTTGTATTCTTTTTTGTAGATTTATAAAATTAATATTTTTATCCGTTATGGAGAAAAATATGAACAATTAAGGATGTTTATTTGATAATGATATGTCATGTCACTTTTTAATAATGTATATATGTCTATGGAGACGAATATAAAAACTAATATATTTATTTTATGTAAAGACAAATCCCATCTTATATAAAACGAATTTCAATATATTAAAATATATGTAAACACGTATTTTTTTCCATATATGTATAAAATAAATATAGTCTACATGTGTACATTTTATGTATTAAACAATTTAGATTGAGATATTCAATAATTCATATAAAGACGGCTTTCAACATTTATACTTCATCCGTAATATATTTATCGTGAATGCGTTTTAAGCTTTCTAACATATTTAAATAACTCAAAATGGATAAGTTTAACTTGAACTATTGAATCAAACAAATTTAGAATTAAATATTAAATTAATCTTATCTTAAGTAAAACAATAACTCACCTGCTTACAATAAATTATAAAATTTGGCAGAGACAATTCCCAAATTTTGGCAGTATAAATTGTTGACTTTTGAAACCACATAATTTCCTTAATAATTAACTTATTCATTGGGCTCGACAAAAGCCCATTTAACATCCAACTAAACCTATCGTCTTCTTCGTCTTCCTTTGCAGAATTTCTGCTACCATGCTCGTGTTGGCCGTTTTCTTCTCCTTTATTCCGTAACATCCTCCATAAATTTATGCAAAATACTACCACAAGACTAGAAATAAATGGGTTTGCTGCCGCCGTCCACTGTCTTCTCTGCTGTCGTGTCCGAGTGCATGACCAAGTATCCGACCCATATCCCGTGTCAGTATTCGTGTCATGTCGTGTCGACACGGATACTTCTCCATTTTTGGGTGGCTCGTTACAAGAAATACGGTTCGCATGTTTTGCATACACACTACTATATGCTTGTTTACGAGCAACTAAGGCACTAATGAACTTTAGTGTTTGTCAGTTTTTTTCTAATTGTTGTTTAATGAACTCTAAGCCATCTTGCACAATCAAATTTAAAAAGTGACAAACATGAAGTGCATGAAAAAGTATATCACCAAAGTTGGGCCTATGTTCAGTGAAGAAATTATCAACGACAAGTTTATTCACACGAGCAATGTTGAAAGTAAAACTACAAACCATATCTTGTATAACGAATAATCCTTTTATGCATCATCGACATTCTATCAATATAATGTGCCATGGTAGCAATGTAACTTTTTTTTGTTAAAACATGTCCAAAATCAGATGTAAATAATATGGCACTATTAAAAGTTTTTAAATCAGAAATAACACTTGCTTTTATATAAAATATTTTTATAGTATGAGAACGAAGTGTATTTCTATATAAAAAGCTTATACTTGGGATTGGAGATAGCATTACATAAGTCTCATAAAGTGAGGCGAATCTACCTTGCTAAGCGACTGTATATAGCCATACCTTTGCTTATTCTTTTGTGAATAAATCCAGTTTGAAAGAGCCGAACTAGAAGCACCATCGTTTTGAGTACTAAACACAAGTTGAGCGTGCCTTGTGTTGACACCATCCCCATGTCTTGGTTTACATTTTGCCCAATGCCTATTCAAATGCTACGTTCTTGAACCGAGTTCCAACTATAATCCTTATTACAGTAATTGAAAAATGCTTTCCAAATGTCCACTCTATTTCACACACCCACTTTTTTCTTGTCATATGTTGTCAAGCCTCCGATGTTTCTTTTTTAGCTTTTTCAGTTTCCACCATTTCTTCCTCCTTGATCTCCTATGATATCATCAAAATTAATTGGACGTTCGTATCTGCACCCAAATTTTGAGAAATCGTTAACCGAATGTATTACTCGAACTAGTGAAAAATTGGTTGTTACCCTCCCTCATCATTATACACGGACTTGTATTGGCCTCCTGAGCAGTCCGAATCATTTGCTACCCCTACACATTAAGTTCATTAATGGAAAGAAGGTCTCAGATAAACTCAAGACCATCTCCATTTTTATCTGACAGATTTTTTATTCCCTTATCTCCAACAACTCCACCTCACTAACACACTCCATATTGTTTAAACAAAGGACTGACAGGTAACCCATTATGTCCAACTATGCATTAAGCACTCTTCTTAATATCATCACCACAATCTGTTGACGATAGTGATTTAGCCACCTTAGAAAATCACCCCCAGCACTTATTTACCTGTATGCTACACTTTCTTGTATATAATTGATAATTTAATTACCCATTAGAAAAAACCGTTAGTGATTTCATGCCCTATAAATTTAATTAAAGTTTCTAGCTCCTGATGGTTGAGGATTACATTTAGTCCATGGTTGGTACCTAATTTTCAAAACTTATTTTTCCCCAAATTCATTTTCAGTTCACATAATCTCTTCATAACCTTTCTCTACTTTTTAGTCACACGTTTTTCAAAATCTATTCTAAAAAATCTATACCAAACCTTTAATAAATAAAGATGTTCTTTATCTAATACCTTCCATTTTTTTATTTTTTTATTTTTATTTTTTATTTTTGTGATTTGTCTATTTTCTCGACACGTACTTACAGTTGTTTGGTCATAGAGCAATTTCGAGATAGTCGACATTACAATTTAAGCTAGTGACTGAGGAAGAAATACTTGTCCATATCAACAAAGTTAATTATATGATTTAAATTTTCGATAAAGTATTAAATTTTATCACCATCCGATGGAAAGGAGTGGCACAGAACTCACCAGCATAAAGTCTACTTTGTTGTTTGTTTTAGTGTTGTTGCATGGACAGATACATATTTGCATTGAAAATGTAGCATAGGACTTGATTGGTTAGTATTCTAAGTTATTAATTGTTGGTGGAACTGCAAAAAAATGCCATTTTCAGAAAGTGGAAAAGTTGAAGTCAATAGGTTGTGGGAGTCCAATAGTTTTGGGATGTTTGGTACATGACATAACTCTTCACTACAATGAATCCAATTTTAGCATTTTTGCTTAATTTTGTTCATTGTATGTTTAGTTTGTCATACCAAGCAAGTTATAGATACATCGTCCATAGATATTGTAAAAACATGCTGAAGTTTAGTTGCCACCGAACTTTTCTGAATGTTTCTCAATTTTTATGATCTTTTTCGAGTTGTCAATAAGCTTTTCCAATTATTTCTCAATTTCATTTGATCTTTAATTTTTTTTTTAGTTGTCACTGAAATTACAAAAATGTTATCTCATCAGTCACTTGATCAAATACCGGTTTAAAATTAACAGACTTGATGACATAGGATAATATTTGGCTATGTTCATCAAGTCCTTCAACTTTTAAGACAACGAGCGAAAGATTAACAAAGGAGAAGACATTTTGGTAAGTCCATTGATAACATGGAAATTTTTAAAGTTTAATGGAAACTAAGAAACATTTGAAAAATTTCAATGATAACTCGAAAAACTTTAAAGTTCGACAAATGACATTTGAAAAAGTTTAGAACCAGCCAACTTGGGCCAGGGTGGACCGACCTTATTGACACATATAATTCTTTATGTTGGACAGATTTTCAAACAAATGTCTGGTAGACATTGTACATTAAATCAAAGATCAAAATACTAGTCAAAGTGCTTGAGATCAAGATGGGAAAAGAACGAAAAGTGAAGGAATTGGCCAAGATTCTGGCAGCTTGAACGAACCTAGTGCACCACGCAGATGGTCCCCAACTATTTTTGACTGGTTTTATTCAATTATTTTCAGTTCTAAGTGACAAAATTGAAATCTAAAAGACAACAATGAATTTGTAACCAATGGGAATGGTTGTAGTAAGAAGAACGTGTAAATATATTTAAGTTTTTCTTTGATTGAACATGTGAAATGATACAGATATCACTTGTTCTCTCTACATTCTTCTATAATTTCATTGCATATGTTAAGTCCAAATTATAATTGGCAATTTCTAAATTTCTAATTGGCAATTTCCTTAGTCAAAATCAAATCCTAGTTGAATTGTATTACGAGTTTATCGAGTTGCAATTAAAGTCAAAATATGAGTAATTGAGTCCTAATTAAAGAGAGAAAAGGGTTGGGGTTGGTAGTATAGTCCTTGAAGGAGTTCAAGATGCCAAAAAGATCACATATGATCTAGGGAATACAATCAGAAGTCTAAATAGGCCGTACAAGTTATGTTCCAGATTCTCAATTGCAACTTACAACACATTTTTCACATAGAAAACATTGAAATTTGTACAAGGCTATATCTATAAGAATTGTAGTCCTTTGAGTTAGCTTTCCTACTGATTTTGAATTACCTCAATCGGACATTGAGAGAGAAAATTATGATGAAAGTACTAAGACTGCTCATCGACCGCTCGGCTGGCCTAGCGCTCGAGCGACGTGGTTATTTGATGAACATTAATATTTGATTTTTAAGATGATTGTGAGTTTCCTTTCATACCAAACACTACCCATTATAAATATACACCCTATGCGACGTCCAAAAGTGTGGTTAAACAATATTTTGATTATAGATATCATTCTTCGAAGATCCAAATATCCTTTCATTGATTCCTTGATTCAACCACAACATTGTTTGTTCATTATTCAACTCATATATTGATCCAACAAGTAGAGCCTTGTTGTAAGTCAAGAGTTTGTTATTTGAAAATAATTTAAAACTTTCATCATACTTTTAAACTTCATTTTCATCTCAAAATCAAACTTCATATTTTGTTATACATCACACAAAGATTGTTTTCGCTAATTTCACTAAAGCCAACAAGGTTTCTTTGTATCATGGGCACATATTTTGTATCCTTTGTGCATTCATACTTGGTGATTGACGAATATTGGTTTAAGAAAAGTGATGTAGTAAATAGTAACGTACCTTGGAATCAACATTTTGTGTGTTTTCATCATTGCAGAAGATATCCTCCCAACACTTAAAACAAGTATTCTGAAAAATGCGCCTAGACGTCACCTACGCACGGACAAAGCGATTTGCCTTGGCAGTAAGCGCGAATTAAGCGGTCAACTTAGTGCTTTATTATTATTTTTATTTTTTAAAAACCTTTTATTTGAAATAGTTTAATTTTTGCATTACAAAAACTTGAAAATTGTATAATTGACTAATTGTAAGAATTATTAAGCAGATATATAAGTTATTCATTTTAGATGTTTTTTATCTATTATTTTCATTATTAAATAACTTTTAGAATGATTAAATATTTAAAATAATAATAAAAATAAGTAACACTTATTCTAGTCATTTTTAGAACATTAGTTAGAGCATCTCCAAGACACACTTTAAACATGAGATATTCTCTATTTTGAATAGTCAATATTTAAAATCATACTCCAAGAGATATATTCTCTATTTTAAAGAGTCAATATTTAAAATCATGCTCCAAGAAGCTCTTTAAATTAACATTTTAATTTAGAGAGTATGTTTGACTTTGCAAACCCATTCTCTATAATTAAATGCATTCAAAGTATTTCAATTTCAATATGGGAAAACAATAAAATAATCTTAAAAAAAAGCTAGTTAAAATAAAAGATAAAGAAAAATAATAAATATTTTTTGGGAGATGTAAAATTAAGTGTTAAATATAAAGAGCTTATTGTACTTCAAAATTTTAACTCTTTATTTTTTGGGAGATGTAAAATTAAGTGTTAAATATAAAGAGCTTGTTGGAGTACTTCAAAATTTTAACTCTTTAAATTTATAGATGCTCTCCAAATGATAGAATATGCTCTTTAAAAATAAAGAGTCTCTTGGAGATGCTCTTAAAACTCTATATTGTTTAAACCCTAAAAGAAGGTTGACAGCTAACTACATTAATGTCCAACTATGCATTAAGCACACTTCCTATTATCATAACCACAATTAATGATGATAATGGATAAGCAACTTACCATTTTATATGTATACCCAGCACTTTTTTATCTGTGCGCTACACTACCTTAATATAAAACTAATATTATTACCATAACCATCAGCCATTAGACAAATCTTTTAGTGATTGCTTGCCCTATAAATTCCTCAATCTTATCCCCAAATAAACACCTTCATAAATAATACTTAACAATTACAGACAGTTAACATTAACTCTTGCAATAATGTTTTCCACTGGAGCAAGTTATGCCCATGTTCATGTGCAGCAAAAAAACCAGAAGGAGAAACTGAAGAGAAAGGTGGAGCTGCAAATTAGCGCAAAAAACAAGGCTGCGGGCTGCATGGTAGAAAAACTATGTGGTGAGGACAGTAAGCCTAAACCTGGTACAAACAAGAAAATCCATCCAGCCAGCAGCTTTGTGCAGGCACCAGGTCCAAATAATGTGAGCTCATGAGGTTAACACACTGTTTTATAATGTCTTTGTGGTACATTTGATAATGGGTTTTACATACTCTTCCATTTGGTAATTTTGTTAAGGTAATTGATTTTTTTTTTCCAGATAGTTCGACCATAGACAAACTTCGAGATAGTCGACCTTGCAATATAGGCATATGATTGAGGAATGACTTCACTATCAACAAATTAAGCTGCATAAATTAAGAATTTTACAAAGTATATGTTGGAATAATTGGAATTTATAGTGTGGATTGGAATATGTCTCCAATAGGTGCCTCTTTATGTGTAAAAAGTCACGTTGTTTAGAATGAGTGTGACTATTTAAAAAGTGTATCATGAAAAGGGGTATATTGCACCATTTAATGTGAAAATGTGTGATCTATGTTAAGAAATGCAACCTTTCAATGAAAAGGAGTATACTATGCCATTTAATGTTAAAATGTGTGGGCTTTGTTAAGAGATGCAACCTTTCGATAATTCACTTGAAAATCTATAAATAGAGACCTTCAGTTCCATTTTTAATACTCCAAATCAATTCCTAATAATTGATTACTAATTCTTTCTTTTAATTTTGTCAAAATAATTTTCATATTATTTTGAGTTTCATGTTCGATATTTGTTATTCGATATCTTCCATTCTAGAAGAGTACATTCAAACGCATTCGACAAAATTAATAGTATGCTATATTAATTTTGGAAGAAGCATTTTATCTTGGGAGACGGACGTCCATTTGATCCTATTAGTACCAAGGGTTGAAATCCTTCTTAAAGAGATTTTGATTCGCATACCCGCTTCATTTTATCTCCTTCGATTTTCTACGTACTATTGTTCATTATTATGCATGTACTATGATTTAGTAAGTCATTACTCTAGTATTTGCTTGCTCGTATTTTTGATTAACCAAATATAATTCATGCACTAATTTATCCAACAATCGTAAGCCAGTCGTGGTAATTTATAATCTATGAAATAGTTCGCGTGCCATATATTCTATTTGTTTAGCATTAATTATCATAATTGCATATCAACATAACAACATTCTATAAATGGAATTCAAATGATTAATGTATAAATATTATAATGCGTTCAACCTTAGAATTATCATGTTGACTCTCTGCATGCATAATATGTTGATATATTGCATGAATTAATTTTGTTTTGTAAGCTTATTTGAAAGTGCTTATTTTAATCGGTACATGTATTGGGCTGTGTTCACGGAAAGATTGCTGTTTCATATTCCGCAATTAAATTCACGTGAAAGAAATTTTTTATTGTGTAATTGTCTTCTAATTCTGCTGTGGCAGTAAGTTTATTTTGACATTGCTTTCATATGGGTTTAATTATGGAGAAGAGCATGACTTCGTAGCATCCTTATAAAAGATAAAAAGACACCAATATTATGTTTTATATTAAAAATGAATGATATACCTAAAGGTAGTAGTCTTGAATTTCCCAGTTTCAAGAAAAGAGAAGTCAAAATACAAGTTTTCATTTAATATAGTTTTTGCGTCTAGTTATTTAGTAGTACTAAATGTTTAACCGTTTGTTTGGATACCAATTGATCCAATATCCTACGAATTAGTTTAAATTTTGGAATCTATTTGTGAGGGTAGAAACACTTCTCATGGGTGGCAAGATATATGGCTATGGAAGGAAACTAAATGGTTAGGTTTCTGTAAATGAAAGTATGGACTTTTCAGACGTTGATTCCATGAGAGGTTGTCTATATTTGGATTGAAATTCATTAGAATATTTGGCAAAAATATGTTGCCATGGTTTGAAACTTCTAATGCACATTGAATTAAAGCCGTTATTTATCTTCCTTGGCAATGAAGAAGTAATTTTGCAACCACATTTATTATATTCATTTTGTTAAGCATTGATTGCATGATCGTGGGCCTCTGCCTACATATGGCAAGCTACATGACCTCCAACTAAACAAGAATACTACCTAAGTGCAAATGCTAGCAAATAACTTGACATCATGTTCAGAGCCTCACTGTATACAATGAACTACAAAAAAATAAAACCAAACTAGCAACATATGAAGTAATTGAGAAAAAAAAAAAAGTTTTGTAATTAATCTTCCGAGCCTTTTTAATTTCAATTTTGATTGTTCGATACAAATTTGAGGTTTAAAAATATCATTATAGATGAATTTTCAATTTTTTATATAAATTTAATTCTCTTTTTGTAAATTATTTTAGATAAAGAAAGTAATATGGAATATGGTTTTATTTACAAAACGAAAAATAAATAGGAGGACAAAATGAGAAACTGAATCTTTACCACCTATATATCCGCACTTTTTATACATATTAATTAATTAACAATAACATCAACCATTACAAAAAACTGTTAATGATTTTTTGCCCCATAAATCCCTCCAATCACATATGAAAAAACCCCATCATTGATTCCTTAGCAATTTCAGTCCGTAAACATTAATTTGTGCAATAATATCTTCCATATATATGAGAAAGTTATGTTGAGAATTCTATTCCACCTATAGCATCATTAGTAGAAAGAAGTAAAAACATACAACATTTATAGAGATTCTTCTCAATGTGAGTTTACGTCCTCTTGAGTTGTTGTAATTATTTTACTACACAAAATGCACACATTTCTTTTCTAATCTCTTTCTCTCGTTTGTGATAGTGTATAAAAGTCCAATTATAGCTCCCTATTTATAAAATAAATTAGGGCAAATCAACATTTACAAGTACTCAAATTTCTAATACGAA
This sequence comes from Fraxinus floribunda, assembly GCA_903798395.1. NCBI lineage: Eukaryota > Viridiplantae > Streptophyta > Magnoliopsida > Lamiales > Oleaceae > Fraxinus > Fraxinus floribunda. The sequence continues at coordinate 2,051 of CAIGRS010182700.1, read as the reverse complement.
TTTGACAAGGACACAAATTCCTAAACTATTTTTAATGAAATTTTGGTCCGAAGATGGACCCTGGGAGCGAGGCAACCCCTCTTCTAACCCCTAACAACAACCTCACCGCGAAGGTTGATCCACACACAAACTTTGTGGAGCGATAATAATTAGACCCACAACTTAACAAGTTATGCCCGAGTTTATGTGCAGCAGAAAAACAACAAAGGAAAAATGAATTGAAGGGAGGAACTGGAAAATAGGGCAAAAACAAAGGCTGCAGGCTGCTTGGTAGAAATCTAAGTGGTGATGAAAATAAACCTGCAGGTAGAAACAAGAAAATCCACTCAGATTGCAGTTTTGTGCAGCCGCAAGAGCAGAGGGTATAGGCTCATACGATTGAATGATTAGAAACTTAAGTTATTAGAGGGGACCACATGTATATTATTTAAATATTGTCTTCAATACGTATATATAAATTGAGTCTATAATGCGTCACTATCTAAGGTACTTCAAATATTTTTGCTCTAGCTATATTTTTACTTACTCTCACTCTCGGTAATTTGATGAAGGTCGCTTGCTTTTGATGCAGCGTTGAGGGCTAAATGTAATCAATAAGTATGTTCCATATACTTTTAAGTTATTTATACTCAACAGTAGTTGGCTAATAGACCAACTACGAGAGGATAATGCTACATGTACACGAGGCTGTCCGTACTGGTGTCCATAATGCTGAGCTGGCATTTTTTGACTTCCATAAATTTAAAATCATTACATAATTCCCTTCCCTGATCAAAACCCTCCCTTCTTACATCCAGATCTCATTTTACATTTAGCCGCTCTCTCTCATCAAGATCTCCTCAGGCCGATGGCGAGCGAACAAGCAGTAGACAGATAGACTGCAGTATCTTTAACTCGATGGTGGTATCTTTACTGTGCCTTGTTTTAAAATGGATTTCGTTTCTTTTTGGGTGGATAACAACAATTTTTTTTTTGGGTGTTAGTTTCCGGATTTCTGAAGTTTTATACTTTGCGTTGTTTGGATTTTTGTTGATACATTACATGGGTGGATTTTATACTTTGAACTTGGTGTCTCTTGGAACCATCAGAGAAGATTTTCATCCTTAGCTGTTTGGCTGTTAATTTATGATGTTTGATACTTTAGCTTTCGTCGGACATTAAATGGGTAGATTTTATTCTGTAATCATGCAGTATTTTGGAAGCCATCTCAGAAATCTTTGCTGCCTAATATAGGAATTTGTAATATTTTGAGTTTTCTATGTATTGATTTCAGCATATAGTTCGTAGTTCATACCTTGAACGAGAAATTTCTTCCGAGCATAATGTGTATCTTGAATTGTAAATTGAAGTTATCGTAAATGCAATCAAGCCATGTCCTAAATATCCAAACAGATGTGTTTCCTCTACAAAAGGAGCGAAAGGCATATCATACTAACAAGTATGTGGTGTGAAAAGTAACAACATCACCAAATTCCTTATAAACTTCTCTACATATGTTCTACATATGTTATCTGTCTAAAACACATTTCTCAACCGACACTCTTTGTACATACTGAAAAAAAAAAAATCAGGACAACGAGCTTGCAATTTCAAGAAATATGCTTGTATTGCAGCCGTCTCTCCTTCCCCAAGTCTTAAATGTCGCACTTTGTCATGAAATTTCTGAAATCTTTCTCAATACGTGTCATTTTATCAATACCATCTTTTAACACATTCACTAAGTTTTCCACTGCATCTATACAACCTAAACTTAGATGGGCATGTTTTATAGTTATGCTCTCAATGCACAATATTTATTCTAAATATTACACGTGCATCACAACACGCATTCAACCAAGCTTTGCATCCTATTTCAATTGTTGGTCAAGGATTCAAAGAAGTACTTTTCTGGTTTTGTCGATTTTCATGACTACAAGTAAAACTCACATTCCGTACTATCCCATCATCTCCCCTTTTTGTATTTCGTTTTCTAATAGGATACCCTACTTGATAAGCGTATCTCTTGTAGAATTCAAATACCTCGGTCTTGTCTGCAAATTTCATACCAACTT